>VWZF01005696.1:64754-137269 GCA_013396755.1 Sclerurus mexicanus | reverse complement strand
TTTTCTTTTCTTTTCTTTTCTTTTCTTTTCTTTTCTTTTCTTTTCTTTTCTTTTCTTTTCTTTTCTTTTCTTTTCTTTTCTTTTCTTTCCTCTTTTTTTCTCTTTTTTTCCCTAAATACTTTTTGCTCAATACTGTTCAAGCATTTTGAAATCTCTGGCACTTTTCGTTTTTTAATTCAGAGGACCTTTGTCTGAGGTAGTAAAATCAGTGGTTAGCTAAGCTTGTTATCTAGTGGAAAAGTATTAGTTTTCTTTTGATTATGGGAATGACCTTATACAGTTAGACAGAAGCACGTTTTTCCTGCCATCAGTCATGTTTTCCAGCATTAATCTGCTTAACCAGAAGATGAGATTTTATTTACTTGTTTTCTCAGAAGATACATGAAAAGGATTTTAGAACTTGGTTTTCCTTGAGTTTGTATTAAAACCTTTCACAGAAGTTTAGAGGATTGGACAAAGACATCTTTTGGGCTTAGCCTGAACAAGCAGGAAGGTAGCAAGGGTCACTTTACCAGTATGGAGGGGGAAATGGTCGTTTCTTACTATAGCAAAATGTGGCCTCTGAGCTCAGTTTGGACTTCTCCCACTCCATATTAATCACCCCAGGTTTTCAGGAGAGTCCCTTTGAATTTTTACCTGTGTGAAGGGGTTTCTGGTCCCTATCTTAGGTGATGTGAATTAACTTTCTAATTAAGACTGTCCTAAACTGAGTAAAGAGAGTCAGAAACTTCTCGTCTCTCTACAGTTTACCAGACTTTGATACCCCAGTGCAGACTCCCCTGTCTATGTGGCTCACTCGTGGCTCACTTATGACCGGAGGAGGTGAGTGGGACTTCAGGAACACGGCTCTTTCTGCCTTGAAGCACAAGAATTGGTTACCTCAGATGAATCGCAGCCTGAGTCTCTGCTTAGGCCATGCTGACCACTTCAAATGTTTGGTCCAAATGTCACTGTCATAGCACATAAGTCCTCTGAGCGTGCTCACAGCCCTGATGTCCCTGGGGACCTGGGCTCAGGGTCTCTTCCCACACCCCACAGCCCAGTACATAATTTCAGCCCACTTAGGGTGAGGAAGGGGATCTGACCATCCTCTCTGGTGGGAGCAGGGGTTGGACTAACACAGAGACTGGCAAGTTCGCCTGCTGGGAGCTGGAAGAGGAGCAGTGTCATGGCTCATCCTGTGGTAAGGTGCGGTTGTCCTGACAGTACAGCCAGTGACAGAGCTGTGGTGGTGAGGATCCTTCTTTTGGCTGCAGCCAGTGCTGCTAGCTCTCCTCAGGGTGGTTGCAGGAGCCTGACCCTGAGTCTGTAGCTGCCAAGACAGCCAGAGAGTAGACACCTAAGCTGCTGCACCTCAAAAGGACTGCATTAGTGTTCCTGGCATGACATGACAATACAGATTCCACAGAAAACATGTAAATACCTAATCTGAAAAGGAACGTACATCTCCTGTAACCCTGTCTATTTAAACTACTTCCCCAGTGCCCCTCATTCTTGTTGAGCTGAGGTATAACCTATTACTGCATCCCCAGTATCACATTGTGCAGAGAACTGTCATACCTTGAGCATAAAAGAAGCCATAAAAATGTAATTATGTTCTATATCCGATGTTAATATCATATTCTTTCAGCTAATGGAGGACTTTTGCAATGCCCATTACATTTTCCCTAATGTTAACTTTCTAGACAAATTTAGCTATGGTACAAAGGTTTTATGTGGAGCAGGACTTTTCATTTTAATTTCCTTCATTTTCTGTCTTTTCATGTGAAGGTCTGATTCGGTAGTGCACATTGTTCTCTTTGCTAGGCTGAATTCAGGAAAACCAGCAAGAAGCTGAAAGAGCAATAGGGCCTCCTATCTTCACCTTGACTCTTCTGGCAAGTCTGCAATTTTTCTAATCTGGATTATTCTCCCTCCAGGTTACTGGTGGCTGTAGACAAAGAAATAAACATTTTTTTCAAGAGTTCAGTGTGATGGAAAATTTTCTTTGCAGTGCATTACTTGAAATGTATATAGACAGCTGTTAAGCCCTGCCTTTAATAAGGAAGTATTTACTTATTCCACCTTGACCATCTGAGGGCAGTGTCACCTAACACTTGCTAGAAGTGATATGCGTGGTCACTATGTACTGTCTGCACTGCTCCAACCCTCTAAGGGTGTAATCTGAAATTTACAGACTTCTCTGGTATCGAGGTGAGTAGGGTGGGGATGATGGGAAAACAGAGTAGTGGTGGTTTATGTCAGTTAAGAATCCAACTTTGTGCTTATGCTTTACACCAGCTAGTTGTGATCAACTGCACAGTGGCATGATTATGTTTCAACTCACATACAGAGATAGTGACATAGAACAAAAGATGCATTTATGTAAAGACATACCTCATAGTCCTTCTGATTGTGCCCAGAATACTTATGTGAACACCTCACGTTATAGGTTCTTCTTTAAACTGTGATGGAAACCTTTGCAATGTGATTTCTTATGGTGGGAAATGGCAGTTTATACTGATTTTGAGGAGGTAACAAAAAAGATAAAGTAATGAAGCAGTACCTCTTGATCTTTCTCTAGCAACAGAGATGTTAGGTGGCCAAGTTCTAGATAAATGTCAAGTAATCAAGAATAGTTTTGACAGGAATGTATAAACCCCCTAAAGACTACTATGATCAGCAGAGGAATCCCCAGCATGTTATGAGTTTGTTCATCCTGAACCTGTTATCACTTTAAAGCATTAAAAGTAAGGCTTCCTTCTCTCAAGATCAGTGCTGAGAAAGCTGGATGTTGGCAGCAAAATTACAGTTGTATATACAATGCATTGAAATACACTCATTTAATTAAACACCAGTGTATAAAATGAATGTTAGTGGTTGTTTAGGCACTAGTAACCGGCTCTGGGCATTAAGGGTGATTCCAAGCACACTAGAGAACTATATCAGAAATGGAAAAAATTGCTGGAAATTTGCTGTCATTGCTCTCACTGCCATGATCTCATTGCAGTTATGGAGACAATGTGGGATAACTTATATTACTAGGGTGCTCTTAGGGATGGCTATATAGTGTTTTAGAAAAGGCAGGCCAGCAAGGCAAGGTGAGTGAGCTGCTCCTTATGTAAGACAGAAAGTGGAATGTATTGGGCTCTGCGAAGGGATGGATGAAGAACAAGTCAAGAGCTTACAGGTAAGAGTTAAGAGGCAGGCTAACATGGGTGACACTGCTGTGAGTATGCCACAGGCTGTCTTATCAGGAGGTGGAAGTCGATGAGGCCTTCTAGAGACAGCCAGCATTAGCCTCACAGTCACGAGCCCTCGTTATCATGAGGGTCTTCAACCACCCTGACATCTCCTCAAAGACAACACAGCTAGGCACACACGGTCCAGGAGGTTCCTGCGGAGCACGGATGATAACATTTTGGCACAGGTGGTGGAGGAGTCAACGAGGATAATGCTGCTGGACCTTGTAATAGCAAACTAAAGACTTGTTGAGGATGTGAATGTTTGGGGCAGCCTTGACTGTGGTGACCATGAGATATGGAGCTGTCTGGGTCTCCACATCTGACCTAGATTTGTTTCACGCTAATATCTTACCACTAAGTAGACCTCCCTCCATTATGGCTCTTTTGGTTAGTGTTGTACTTTAGGAGTAGTACTCCCCAGTTCAGTGCCTCCACTGAGACTCTCCCAAACAAGATGCTTTTCTCTTGCTTCCTCTTCCTCTCCTCCTTCCCACTGTGGCAGAATGGATTTGAGAACTGGAGTCACAAAAGGTGAACTTCATGGATAAGAACAATTTACTAGAAATAGCAATGAGATAAAAGACCAAACAGTAACAGCAACACAATTAATAATAAAAGCATGCAAAATAGAAAGTGATTCATGAGCAAAAATGCTTGCCAAGGACCCTGTACCCATGACAATAAACAATGGTGGACGGCTTTCCTCCTCCTGCCATGTTTTTTCAACCATGCCCTCCTTCTCTGAAGCCAGAGGGGGTCCCTTTCCCCTGCCCCTGACAGTGTTGTGAGGTGGTATAGAATAACATTAGGGTCCTGGCTAAAACAAGGACAATTAGTCACTAATGATTTTCCTACCTCCTAACTTCTTGCTTTTCCCACCATGGTATTGATCTTCTTGGCCTAATCTCTAGGAGATGAGAAGTTAGATACAGTATTGGCTCAGAAACTGAAATGTTTTTAACCTCATTACCATGAGTAATGATCCATGCCAGCCATAAAAAGGTGAAGCTGAAGAAAACCCCAGGTGATAGTACCTTTGCAGCAGATGATTTATGTTTGTTTTTTTTAAGAAAGAAAATAAAAAGAAAATTAAGGATGAAACATCTTCCTGAAGGACATGCTGAAATACTTTATGCAGTGTGTTACCTGCACACAGAATAGGATGTGTTCACCAACATGAATCACTGTGCTTCTGGGACTTCACACCATCCTACTGGCAGGTTTTCATATTGTCTGGAAGAGAAACAGAAAAAAGTGGAAGGACATATTAGACAGAGACCATGGGCACCAGAGAGAGAAGGCTCAGACACTGTGCTGGAGTGAGGTAGGAGTGCAACATTTCTTCTGTGATTATCATAGAGAGTTTCAACCCAAAAGCTGTGGAATGGGGTCATGAACTGGCCAGGCAGAATTATGTCTTCACTCCATTGCTCATGGAAAATTCAGCTAATCATATTCTGTCTTTACTGTGAGCCATCCTTGGTAACCTCAGCCATATCTTGGAAAGAGTGCAGAGGAGAAAATGCAGGGGGGATCCAGTAGGCAAGTGGATTGTGGAGTTTGGTTTCAACATGGTTAGGGAAGCTATTGCTCTGCACAGGAAAATATGTGATTGCTGACAAGGAGCATGCAAAATAATTTTGCTTATTTTTGAAAACCTCATCACCACTTCTCAGTATTTCTTTTATCACACTTTTTTCTGTAGAATGTAATGGCAATAATCCTTCCCAGACAACATTATAATGGTTGCAGCTTGATCTGTCACCTACTTTTGGCAGGTGGGGCTAACTAAACAGTTGGGAAACAAAACAGCTTTCCTGATTGAACTCAGAAGGTTGAACACAATAAACTATGCTTTTTGATATTACAGATCTTTTTTTTTTTTATTGTTGTTTATACACATAGTTGCCCCCCAAAATAACTTTGGCTAATTTGTCAATTCCTTTTATTTGATTGGTACACAGTATTTAGCTACACAGTTCTCTGATGTTCCAGCAAATAGCCTGACATTTTTTAAAATAAATGTTGTCTTAGAGTTTGCATATTATTCCTTCTGTTCATTTCTGGATCTGGGAAACAGAAAGAGGCTTCACAAGCAGCCCAAGTTTATTTTACAAACAGAAATATATTTGCTGTTATATTTTTCTCTTTTGTGTACCACAGTATTATTTTCTCCATTTTATTTTCTAAGAATTTATATAAAATGTGGGTTTTTTAAAAAGCTTTCAGGATTTCTAAGGCATATTTTTTCCTGCATCATAGAAGTCAGAATCCCTTTACTGCCAGATAACTGTTGTTTACCCATGTTGCTTAGCTGGATGGTCACTAGACACTACATGTATTTCATCTGTAAGGTACTACAAAAAGTTTTCTTGTCTCCCTCTCTCTCTCCCTCTCTCTCTCTCTGTCTCTGTGTGTGTGTGTGTGTGTGTGTGTGTGATTCCTCATTCTCGTGTTTCATTCCTTCATTCCTTAGGCAGCCTCTGCCCCTGTTAGTCACTCTGGTGACCTTTGAACTACTTTGTCAATTTAAATCAAATTTGTGGGAGGTCAAGAGGGAGGTTCCAGCACATTTCATGAAAGAAGAAGGTCTATTAACAGATGGCTGCACTAACAGCATTGGCCACACTCATGTGTCTTCCTGCATGCCCTATGCAGCTTCAAGCACAAAGAACGGTTGTTATCCTCACTCTTGAATACTGTGGTGATTCCAAGCTGGCTGAAGTGCAGCAGCAATGGCCACATGCTCTGTCCTGTGCTGTCAGTGCAATTGTCGTCTGCTGCCTCAGGCTGTGGCTGCCACAGAGGAGAAATGCTGTGCAGAGGAAAAGGAACTCTTGGGGAAAAGATACAGAACTCCATCAGCTGGCATTGTGCTAGGTCTGAGTGGATGGGTGACATCACTGTCTGCCGTGTCCATGCCAGCTTTCAAGCTACTGACAGATGTAGCAGAGCCTCCCTCATGGAGTGGAGTCAGTTGTCCCTAGAGAAACTGCAAGGATCATATAACATTACAGAGACCTTTTTTAAAAAGAGAGTGGCAAGAGTGTCTACCTAGAAAGCTCGTCAGCCCATATATGTATCAGACAAGCATTGGAGCCAGTTTGGAACAGAATATGACACTCTGCATGCCATTGGTATACTATCACTGATACAGTAATACACCTTCACTTAAGGCTCAGATGGCTGGAATGCACATACACAAAGTGACTCTGCTCCTCAGTCCTTAGCACACAGTCTTGAATGGACTTGAAGTCTCCCCATCTGCACAATGCCTTTGAAGAAACACTCCCTGGCGTGAAGGGGCCATGCTGCACTGCAACCAGCAGCCTTTGAAAAAGGCATCCTGAGCTGAGTGCTTGCATGAGGGGTGTGCTGCCTGCAGCTGCCAACCTGGAGGCCATGGGGAGCATGGTGTGTCTGGAGGCCCTGCGCTGTTGGGAAGGATGTGTGTATCATGCTCCTAACTTCTGGGGCTTGAAGCTGGCCAGCATAACTCTTTCACTTAGATTTTAGCCCCCTTATAAAGCAGTCTTACTGGGGTGTCCGTGCTCCCTGCTTACCAAGTGGGCAGAGCCAGGACTCTATACCTGGTCAGACTGAGTACTCCTGGAGGCTTTCAGAAGTCATGAATTGTTTGGTCCATGGATCATGCGTATTTACTACTCAATTCTGCTTTCTTAGGCACCTCACAGTTGAGGGGCTGGTAGGTTACTGTGATTTTGGTGCTGCTTTCTTGGTTCAAACATTTTTTTGTGGATCAGCAGTTTAGTGCCAGCAGGCAGACCAGCAAGCAGAGGAATACCTCAACACACAGGTACACTCACTGCTGAAGGCATTGCTGCAGGTTTGGGTGAATTTGCTTTGTCATTACAGGTAATTTTCCTATCACCTCTCCTAAGTTATCCCTTTGCTGGGGTGTAAGGAAGCCTTCAATGTCTTGACTCATCCTGAAATTTATTTAATAAAATGAAGGCAGGACATGCTTGTGTGGCTCCAGGTATGTCTGGCAGGATGCTGGCTCCTCAGAAGGTTTTATTTAGTCCTAAAGAGTAGGAATAAGTTAAAACATTTCTAGCAAACTGGTTTTCTTATTTTAAACATCATCACACCAATATGAATGAGAGGTGCTGAAGAAGCAGATATAAATACCAGCGAGATGTGCTTATTTGTGATATTTTTGCTGAGATTTTATGGTGTGTTTTTCAGTCTTGATTATACACCTCGAGGTAGAAAACTGGCTGAAGGAGATTTTTCATCAATTGTGCAATGAACTTCACATTATTTCCTTGGTCCTATTGTTGTCTTTCAGAGGAAATTAAAAAGAAAAAAATTATTTTTAGTGCCTATCATTTAGCACATATCCTATTGTAGTAAGATGGTCTTATATGCTGTGGTTTCTGATGTTTGGCATTCATTGCTAGACAAATTGCCACTTATTTTTCATTCTGAATCCCTCTCACTAAAAAAGTCAAAGCACATCCTATTTTTAGTCCAGTTTTGAAAATTCATGGATTCACAAATTCACTTATTAAGTCAAATATCTGCTTAATTTTTTGAGGAATACCCTTTTATGAATCCCAGCACTTTATTTAATTACTTGATTTTTATGTATTTGTAGGTTCTGCTGTTTGATGAATACATAATGAATGAAATCACTAGCAGACTTTTGCTTATGTTTCATATCACCTGATGACCAAAGAAAACAAAACTGACAAAGACATTTCAGATGGTATTTGAAGTGGATGGAGTGAGTGAGTCTGAGTTAAAACCATAAGCTATTGAAAACCTGAGCCATAAACTACTTTCCAGTTTAGATTGTAGAAAATGCTAAATACAAAGGAAAAAATGAAAAACTACGCTCATCTTACAGTAATACCAGTTAGTTAATGTCCATAAAATATGTTGAAATAAAGAAATATGAATGAAAATTTAATTATAGCAAAATTTGGTTTTTAGTTCTAGAAATCTCTTTCTTGGGTCAGTGGAAAAGTATAACAAAACAAAAGGTATACCAGAACCAAGAATTAATCTTATAGAAACAGTAAGTCAATGAAATAAGAGAAGAATATGGACTAAGGTCCCTCTACGCATGAAAACCAAGCAGAGGTAGACCTTGCTTCTGGAAGGCAGTGATCAAGAAAGTCAGAGCACAAGGATCACAGAATCACAGAGTATGCCAAGTTGGAAGGGACCCACAAGGATCATTGAGTCCACAGGGCCTTTCCCAAGAGTCACACCAGGTGCCTGAGAGTATCATCCAAATGCTTCTTGAATTCTGTCAGGCTTGGTGCTGTGACCACTGCCCTGGAGAGCCTGTTCCAGTGCCCAACAACGTTCTGCGTGAAGAACCTTTTTCTAATAGCCAGCCTAAACCTCCCCTGACACAACTTCAGGTCACTCCCCTGACTCCTGTCACTGCTCACCAATGAGACAGGATCAGTGCTTGCCTCTCTTCTTCCCCTCATGAGGAAGTTGTAACTGCAATGAGGTCCCCCCTCAGTCTCCTCTTCTGCAGGATGAACAGATCAAGTGACCTTGACCTCAGCCACTCCTCATACGGCTTCCCCTCAAGGCCTTTTGATGCTCTGACTGGCTTAATTTTTTACTGAATTTGCAAGTGAGTATCTTCACAGTGGGTAGTACCTTACCGTATTCTGCATTTCTCACTACATATTCAGTATATTAAAGAACTGAGTAATTTAAATAACTTCTGTGTTTTACTAAAACTCCAGTTTTCAGTCAAATATTGAATAGTAAACACAGGTGGGTTATAAAATACACTGCCTGTTTTTTTCATTTCTCTGAGTAACCACTTCCATCTGACAGGGCCTCTGTGGCCAGATTCTAACTCTAGAGAGGAACATTCTCTTAAAGTGGAACACATTCCAAAGAGAAAAATGCCTTCCATTTTGATCTTTGCATCAGTTCATGTTGAGAAGACAAGATACAAAGAAACAATCCCTAGATAAAGAATAAAATGAATAGAGGCTGTTCTTTTTGTGTGTGGTTTTTTTTTGTTTTTCTAGTCCTACACACTGTTGCCATCTTCATTTACATGAGAAACAGTAACCCTTGGGTTGCTATTAGACCAATAAACAGGTGTATTCTGACAGTAACCTGGAGCTCCATCATATAGAACAAAAAATGAAAGGTAAGGGCTAATTGAAAGGGAATATAGGCCACAATGCAGGAGAAAGTTACTTAGTAAATGTTTGTAAGTGGTACAGTTCCTGAACGTGCATAAGCATGCTGGAAAAATTATACAGTCTTTGGGGCCCCCATCTATACAGACAAGAGCCTGAAAATTCACTTTTTGCTTCTGCTTTTTGCCTCTGTCTTGGGTATATCTTCAGACATGAGGAATTAGTTGGAACGGCAGAGAGTAACAGATGACATGTACTCAACAGTGATAAATAGGAGTAAAAAAAAAAAAAAGAAAGGGAAAAATACAAAGATTATGCTTAAACCCCACACTGTTAATTGGAATTGAGTCACAATGCTTTCTTTCTTGGAAAAATAGCAATTTGTCTTCAGCTTTGGCAGAAGAGCAGCATGCATAAGAGCAAATAATATTTGAAAGTAGAGCAAGCCAACATGGCACCAAGTGAGATAAATGCTTAGCTCATAATCATTAACTCCTGGCCTAGCTACTGCTTTACATTGCCAAAAAATCAGGATTTGGAGATGAATAATACAGGCTATAAATAATATTTCTGATATGCAGCATCAGAAAATAGTTGCAACTCTATTTGCCCATGATCATTAAACTACTATAAAAACAAATAAAAAAGGACATCTCTTGGGAGCCCTAAATCACAAATTTGTTCTGGTAGATTCTAATTTTTGCTGCAAAATACCTAATGTCCTTGTTATTCACAAACCAAATGCCTGTTTCTGTTGGACAATCTTTTACTTCATTACCTGCCTGAACAGAAAAGACATGCTGTTCTTAGAAGGGTGAGAAGGCGGTTGCAGCAGCTTCTAGATGACAGATCAAAAGTGTTCTGGGCTCCTGTCTCAGCATGAAGCTGATCTACTGTGTGAAGCCATCTATTTAGCAAGATAACCTGGAGTAGGCTTGATGAGGTAATGGTTTTATTACTTTCTTATAATAAATAAGATGAGCAGATGAGTCTGACTGTGGCATTCAGATATGAGTATTTAACCTTTACAAAATCATCTGCCTTCATTTCTGGTGCAAAACCTGATGAGATTCAGTGTGTACAAAGGTGTTACCAGATGAATTTTCCCAGTGCTTTGCAGTAAGCATGGGAAGGTCCAAAATTGCTTTTCACAGCTGCAGAACAGGCACTTTTTAAGCACCAAGGGCTAAGGCAAGAAGAAGGTATTTCCTCCAGAATCTTCTATTTTCTCTACACTGAAGGACATTGCATGCTATCAGGACTGGTCTTCTACCTCTGCTGAAGATTTGCTTCATCTTGACCAGAAGAAGTTATTGCTTTCCTTTGTAGCTTCTCTGAAAGTTGCCACCCACACTGTTTAAAAATGGTGGCCTATTCCTTAGCTGCATTTCCATCTTAAATTTCTATCTACTGCTTTTACCTCTGCCTTTATCATGAGCTTAAAAGGGACTTCAGGACTCAGCATCCTCGCTGCCTAAAGGAGACACAGCAAAGCACTTTGCTTTGCTGAGTTTGCAAATGAAACTCCTGAACCTTTCCCTGTGTTACTCTTCTTCCAGTCCTGAAATAATTTGTACAGATTTTTCCTAAAAAATCTGCAAGTTTTCAGTGTATTTTTAGGAATGAGAGTGGCAAAGGTGAACAGGATTGCACTGTGAGCAAAGGTGATAATAATGGAACAACCACAATGCAGAATAAATTTTTAAATAGTGGAAGAGATTTGAAGGTAAATTCAGACTCCGTAATAAAGTAGCTAAGTAGCACAAGCTAAGGAAAAGGACCTTGTGTGCCTGTAAGGGCATGGTGGCCTTTAAGAGGTAGTAACTAAAAAGATACGATGATTAATCATGAACAGCATTTCTTGTTCGTTAAATAGGAGGAATGTTGAAAATGCTGCTACCAAATGATATGAAGATATCCCCCTTTTCTATCTGCAAAAATAAACTCTAATAACATTGTCCAGTGTGTCTAAGGATTATCTTATGGACATGTCTGCATCTGTCTCCAGTCTGCAGTGCAGAACGGCCAGCACAAACATGCTAAGTAACATGTGTTTTGTCTGTCTGTGTGCTCACTTTACCCTTGTCACTTCACCACCGTGAGCTTTTCATATTAAAGGCTCCACTTGCTCCTTAATTTACTCTTCTGATCTTCCACTAAAACTCATGGTGTGAAGCACCAAACCCAAATGCAGCTTCACCAGGTAAGGAGTGTTCATTGACTAACACTGAACTCAGGAGCAACAAAAGGTACCCTTGTCCTTCAAAGAGATCAGCAGCTTGCTTCTGATTATTGCTGCAGAGTGTTTGGTCTATTATCAGAGATTGTCAGAGATATGGCTGAGAAGATGTGAGTCATCCTGATCTCTGTTATTCTTCTTTTACCCTGTCACCCAAGGCTCAGCAAAGCCAGATGCTGTTGCTTTGTAAATGGTAAGTGGCTTGTTCCTGTTAGCTGGTCTGCAGGTCCCTCCTCCGCCTCTGCATGAGGATTTTCTTGGGGACCAGCCCAGGTTGGGCAGGACCATGGACAAGCTATGGCTGGGGTCACTGTGTCCTGGTGACATACTGGTAACAAGAGCCATGCACACCTCTTGGTGTGTGCTACACAACCATCACCTGCCTGAGGACACCGTGGTGACCTTGGCTGGTGCCCAGGAGGACACACTCAGCTTCAAGGCATTCAAACCAACTCTGGGCATGCTGCAGTGGTTACAGCAAGGAAGGAACACTCCCATAGGGACAGGTTTTCCCCAAATTTTCCTAAATATGTTCCAAACATATGCCTCATGCCTTATTCATACATTATGTTTAGAGCTGCCAAAACACAAGACTTCCAGAAATGTTGTCTTATCAGCTGTCTGGGAAGGCATTTCAGTTTGAACAGGGAAAAGGACAAGAGAAATGTTTAGCCAGAAGGACACATGGTAGAAATAGTTGCAGGAAAGCCATAGCCTGTTGTCCACCTGTGTGGCCAGAGAAGTGGAGGAGCTGGGTCCAGCACCACAGGAGCAGCATGACACAGCTGTGTGATTTTTCTCACAGCAGAGACTTTTTCCTGGAAGAGCCAAAAACTTTAATGATGGTAGAGAGGATGGGCACAGCTGGGGAAAGCTATTAAAAAAAAACTAGCATGGAAAACCAGCACTTGTTGGCACATTTTGAACAAACCGACAGAGGAAAGGAACTTAAAGCTGTTAGGACAAAATCTAATGTACTGTGCTGCCATGATCAGTTATGGGGTGGGGAGAAATTATGATGCTTGCTAAAGAGCCAGTGTGATAAGACTGCTGCCTGCCTTGCACATGTCCCTCATTTTCTACTCCCCTGACCTGCTCTGCAGGACGTTATTTGTGTGGAGGTAAGGCTTGCCTCTCAGCAGGCTGGACACCTGATAGCAGTGGGAAGGTGGGGATTGCTATTGCTTTTGGAGCGTGTCCCATGGGTGCCTCTGAGGTGAGAGAGCAATCAGGGACAGAGCAAACAGTGTACCATCCCCGAGATGCCCGGTTCCCTAGAAGGCCAAATTCCCAGAAAACCACATCCGACCTCTCCAATCTCGCTCTGGCTTCAAGGAGAGCAGATGGTCCTCTTCTTCCCTCCTGGCCACATCAGGCCTGTTTCTGCAGTCAGCTGCTTCTCACAGGAGCGGACTTTCAGAGTTCTGTGCACAGCCTTGCATATTCCTCTGGAAAAGATGACTTTCTTTAGAAATACAGAAGGCCACTATTCATATGTGCCAAGCTTTGCTGTTGAGCAAAAGTACCGTGGCTTTCTGTTAAAAGTTTTTATCCACAGAAAAGTGTAGTTTGCTTTTGTTCTACACCCATTTTGGTAGTGACACTGAGGAGAGACAGAACACACACAGAGATACTTCCAGCATTAAGGGTTAAAAGAATATGGGCTACTTGTAAATAAATACACTTCAGTGGGTAGCTATTAATAGTGCAAATGTCCTGAGGTGACTGAACCACGCTTGGAGAGGAAGACCCAGCATAATGTGGGTCCCTTGGTACATTCTAGGATCTCTGGGGCTGGGAGCCAGCTGGGCATACTCATGCCAGGTTGCTGCCTATCCTACTGAATCTTTCTCAGGTGGCTTCTTGAGGGCACTGGTTTGTGGACCCACGCTTACCACTTCCCATATCAGACTTTGAATTTCTCCTTTCTGTGTGCCTATGACCTCCCTTGACTTTGTTTTCTCTACACCAGAAGAAGAAGCCATCCTTGGGTGGTGGCTGAGGTCCTTCGCTTCTTGTCCCAAAGGGAGCAGGGTGGGCATGTGCCTCCTGTTAAGCATCTTGTGGAGGGTGTGGGGAGAATATCAGGCCAGCTTCTGTATCTACCTAAGTTTAACTGTAACACCTCCATTTGCCTTCAGTGTCTCTACTGGCTGCAGGGATGGCACAGCCAGACAGCCTTGTGGGATGGCCCAGGGTGGAGAGGGGTGTCCAGACACCCAGGAACCCTGTGGGGTCCAGGCGCGGGAAGCTGGGGCTGTGTGTGTGGCAGGGGCGGTTGGTGATCCGTTGCCCTGCGCAGCATGGGGATTAAATGGCTCTCAGGTGTCGGGCACACAGCAGCCGCCCTCAGATGCCCAGGCATGATGAACAGGGTCAGCTAATGGTACAAGTGTCTTGGGCTGGCTTGCACCTCGGGCTGTGCGATATCTGATCAGTCACCTCATGTTTCTGTGCTGGAACCATGCACATGCACACTGGCTTCGGTTTCACCAGCGCTGCCTGATGGCCAGTGGCACAGAGGAGCTGCTGTGTAATCACAGACATAAACACTGATGGGGCTGACCTCTCTAGCTCCTGATTTTAATCAAAATCACATGTAGTCCTCTGCAGCCTTAAGGATGTGCTTTTTTTTTTTTAACAAACTAAAAAAAGGGGCGGTGTTCCTGTAACAGTTCTTAGGAACGCAAACTTTGTGAATTAGTGACAGAAACCATGCATGCTTATATGAAGTTGAAACAATTTTAAAATAGCACTGATCAGGTCTCAGGGATGTAATAATAAATGTGTCATCAAAACTGCATCAGAAAACCCAGATAAAAGATTACTCTACTTTTTTTTATTTTTTTCAGTAGAGTTTTCTGAAGAACCCTTCTTTTCTCTCAAAGTATATTTCAGCCCTACTTTTAGTCTGTTCTTTATAAAGAAACTCCTAAATTACAAATACTGAATTTCCTATATTGCAAAGTCTTTGAAAGACAGGACCTGATTGCTTAGTTTTTGGAGGGAGATGGCTATTTTATCTGTAGATGATGGAATGGGTCTAATTGCAGTATCACATTTGTGGTATAAATTTTCCATTGCAAGTTTTAATGGTCTAGTACAGTTATTGCTTGTGATATAATTCCATTAGAAGTACTTTTCTTTAAAATATTTGCAATATTCTGGAGCTGGAAGATTTAATACAAAGAAGGTTTCATTAAAACTCACTCTAACCCTGCATCTTGAGGGGATTTCTATTGTCTGCTGTTTCTAAAAGTGAGTATTTCAATAATCAGATTATGTGCAAGACAGAAATATATCTGTTCAAGGGATCACTGCTGAAATTATTTGCATGACAAAAGTGCAATTGTTTTCTAAATATGGAAATAAAATGTTGATGTGAATAATGCTAAGTCAGCCTGCTTCCTCTGGGAGTCTGCCCCATGTAGTTATACTCAAAGGGATGGATATTAATCTATTATTCAACTGCTCAAAGTTCAGTAGAATAACTGTTCTCACTAATTGCTAATGGGCAGAATTGCTGGTGCTTATAGGAGATATTCTGGTAACAGATAATTAAGCAACTAAGTAGTTGAAGATGTCAGGAAAGAAAAATGATCTTTTCACCTCCTTGAGTTCATTTTTAAAACTGTGTCAGCTGAGCTCACTCTGCTCCCTACAGCCAGCCTGCAGATCTTCTGGGGAGATGTGCTATGGCCACCAAGCACACAGACAGAGGGCAAAATGAAGGAAAACCCAATGTCTTGATCCCCCTTTAACAGCTGCTGCTCATGCTCAAGGAGAAACTACAAATCTCCAAAAACTGCTATATGTAGCTTTTGCTTACACTGACTTACAGAAACCAGTCTTCAACCATCACTGAGGGATGTTTTTCTTTTGCACAAGTCATGTCCCTATGCTACTGCATCCAGAAAACTCTCCTGTCTCTGTTGTCCGTATATAATCTTGAGCCTCTCCTTTTTGAGGAGGAGCCAGGGCAAAGACAAGTTGTTGACTGTAAAGAGGAGGAAAAAGCACCTCTCAGCCTTTGCAACATGGAGTGGAGGGAGAAGACAATTCAGACAGCAAGTGCGGACAAGAGACACAATATTTTATTTTGGCTCCTCTAGCACATTTGAAATTCATCTCTCAGTGTTCCTGAGGAGAACAAGGGAGCAACCCTGATCCCATGGAGCCTTGGGGTAGAGCAGTGAACACCTAAATTCCTGGTACTTCAGCAGCCCCCAGGGCAGCAGTGTAGACCCAGGCACCAGGACAAAGTGGTCACAAGCAGTAGTCTGAAAGCTGAAATATCACCCCAAAATCTCAGCACCTGCTTCAAATCCATCACCCTTTTTGGGACAGAGTGCAGCTGGGGACTTCTTTTGCTCCCCCTCAACCCCCATCACAGCCCCAAGAAGACTATGCGTATGAAACACTGGCTGCCCTCCAAGCTCACAGCTTTACTGGCAGCAGCAGAGTGCTTTGGTAGTTATTTCTGAACATCACGAGAATGCCCTGAACCTTTCTCTCTCTCAGGTGTGAGCCTGTCCCTGTTTGCAGCTCTTTATGGTATGACCCAACATCCCCTTGCAATTCCCTGTAATCCAAGTAGGGAAGAGTGGACAGTATTTTCTATATTTTGCTGATGGCCACAGACAACTCTTTCTGATTGTGTATTAATGAGTTTCCAATAAAAAGCAAGGGTCCCAATTAACAGGCCTTGCATCCCTCACTCCCAGATGCTATTCCTCCAAATATCACTCAAATTTACCTCCTCCTGCAATCCTGGCTACCCACCCTGTGCCAATGGCAAGCTGATGCAACAAGGAGCACATGTCTACTTAACAGTAACTGCCACAGTGAAATATGATATTGCATCAACATTTGTCTCTAGGATGGCCACAGAAATACTATCACACCCTTGCCCGGACACTTGTGCAGAGAGCAGTACCACTCAGAACCTTGCACTGGGTTTGAAAGCTCAGACTGGATGACTGGGTGGCATTAGCAATTAGTTGGAGTGAATTTTCCTCAAGGCTTCAAAAGTTAAAAGTTTTTTTAAGTTACAAAGTTATAAAAGAGAGTGACAAATGTAGTCCGTTACAGGTACATTTAAAAAAATTTCTGTTTTGCTCACATACAGCCAATTTCAAAAATCATTCTCACTGAGAGTCAAGAAACCTCAGCAAAAACGAGCCCGTTCCCAAAACTCCCATCTCGAGTAATGCTTCAGCAGGGCAGGTGAAAGCCTGCTGGCTGAGTCCTGCAAAAAGGCAGCAGTGGGCTTTAAGTCAGACCCGTATTGATTCTCACATGAATAAAACACCAGTGATTTTACACAGCTCCTCTATACAACCAGGGATAATTACATGGAGGCTGAGTTTCTTCTATAAACAGAATTATTTGAAAATGTATTAATGGATAAAGATGATAGCCCATAGGTCAGTGGACATTGGAACGAGACTGCAACAGGAGGACAGAAAATGTAAAAGAATTAGCTAAATTTGTATATATTCAGTAGACGAGGACAGCTCAGCAGTTAGAGAGAATTTTGCTGGATTACTCATAAGAGAATTAATGAACACACAGGATCTTCAGGATCCAGTACAGGGCATGCTCAGGAAGCTGCAGGAGAAACCAAAAGCTGTGGGTAGACCTAGAAGTGATTTCTGGGTGCCCTTTGGAGGGAATGGCAAGTTCAGGTGTCCACTATCAGGGCTTGGGCTTTTGTCATGTCCCACCATCTTCAGCCTAGAGCAGGTGTGCTGAACCAATCTGTGCTTGGCTGTGACTTGTGCGGTACAGCTGAGTGAAAAACAGGCCTTCTAATTGTGTGGCTAATCAAACCCAAAAATTACAGGAAAAACACTAGACAAAATACAAGAAAATTTGAAGAATTTAATTGAATCAATGCCGAAATGCTGGCTGACCTATAAAAGATATTTCAGTTTCATTTTGACATTGCTTAATGTTCTCAAATACAGTTTTTCCATTTTAGAGGAGTGGGCACCTGGATCAGTTTTGAAGTGGAGAAGAGTGTTTCAAAATAAGAAGTAGAAAAATTTTGTTCTTCAATGTCAAATGAATAGAATCATAGAATGGCTTAGGTTGAATGGGACCTTAAGGATCATCTAGTTCCAACCCCACTGCTGAGGGCAGGAACACCTTTCGCTAGATCACGTTGCTCAGAGTTCCATTCAGCCTGATCTTAAACACTTCCAGGGATGGGGCATTCACAGCTTCTCCAGGCAGCCTGTCCCACTGTCTCAACACCATCCCAGTAATGCAATTTTCCCTAATATATTATCAAAATCCTCTTTCAGTCTGAAGCCCTTCTCCCTTGTCCTGTCACTACATGTCCCCATCTTTCTCGTAGGCTCCCTTCAGGTACTGGAAGGCCACAATGAGGTCAGCCCAAAGCCTTCTCTTCTCCAGGCTGAACAATCCCAATTGCCTCAGCATTTCCTCATTGGAGAAGTGCTCCATTCCTCTCATCAGGTTGTTGGCCTCCACTGGATTTGCTCCAACAGGTTAGTGTGCTTCCTGTGCTGAGAACCCCAGAGATGGATGCAGCACTCCAGGTGGGGTCTCACCAGAGTAGAGTAAACGGGCTCTGCTGGCCACGCTGTTTTTGGTGCAGCCCAGGACACAATTGGCTTTCTGGGCTGGGAGTGCACATTACTGGGTCATGTCCAGCCTCTCATCCACCAGCATCCCCAAGTCCTTGTCAGGAAGGCTGTTCTTGATCTGTTCATCCACAGCCTGTATTGATGCCAGTAGTTGCCTTGACCCAGGTGCAGCACCTTTCACTTGGTCTTGTTAAACCTCATGAGACTCCCATGGGCCCACTGGATGGCATCCTGTGCTTCTGGTGTCAACTGCATCACTCAGCTTGGTGTCATCTGCAAGTGGTGTAGCATTTCTAAAGCAAATTCCTGAATGTTAAAGCCCACAAAAATGTTGAGCTTTGATATAATTGTGCCATTTTTTCCCCCTTGGAAACTTATCAAGTTTGACCCAATTCTTTCAAAAATACATATTTAAGAGTTTCTCTTGTTGACAAAGAGACTCCTTCCTCATCTAACTTGAGTTAAACCTGTGAGCTGCAGCCTCACAAGTTATGGCTCTCTCAATGGGGCTGTAGCAGGCTGGTATCTTCTTCTGACATAAATTCACTAGTGAGCCTCATAACTCAGGGAAGTACAAAATCGTCTGAACTACACAGCTGTAAAACCAGAGCCATGCAGTGGGGAATCAGGCATAGGCTGCTAATTTCACACCATTGGGGAAAAAGGAAAGGACTTTAAAGCTAACTAAAATCAAAAGAATCCCTCTGTAAATTGTGTCTGAGGATGCTGGACTGAAAAGGACAGATGGCAAAGGAATATTTAAGGTAGGGAACTGAACCAGCTGTGGTAGAAGCAGGTATGGCTTACCTTTGGCTTCGCTGTTTTTCTTGCAGCTAAGGGGACTTAGTCACGCACAGCCTGCTGCCAAGATGCAGGAAGGGTCTGGAGCCCTTTTACCCTGACCTCAGGCAATTCCAGCTGAGTTTGTGCATGGCTTCAGGCTGGGTACTAAAGTGGCCTGCTGACTCTTCCTTGCTGCCCACAGTGTTTGACAGGCTGCTGACAAGGGGAAAGCCCCAAGCTGGCCTCTCAGGTACTTCAGGTGTGCCGTGGCACATGAGGTAGAATGTGCTATGCACTGTTGTTCACATAGGCACTGACAGCTGGAGATGTAAAGGCATGAAGTGTCTGTGGGATGTGAGACCAAACCAATATCTGCTGCCAGAAGGGATTTCCCAGATCAGAGGGCATGTGGGGCAGTGGGAACTGCTGGGAAGAGGAGTGGTGGGTTGGGGGATAGGGGAAGCCCTGTTTGCAGGGGAGCTGTAGGTTAGAGCATCCTTTCCTCTGTACCCCTGATATACTGGCATTATTTGCTGCTGGAACAATGCCCTCTAGCACCAGCCTTCATCCAGCAGCTTCTTCTAGAGAGGATTTTCTTTGTGCAGCCTGAAGAATGCATGAAAGCTGCAAGAGTCCTCCCTAAGGAGCTTGCTCTGTTATGAATCCATCATTTGGCACCATTGGCCAAATTATGCTCTCATTTAAACCTACATAAAATTGAAGTAGCTCCACTAGAGTCACACAAATACTGCAGATTTATGCTTTGCTAATGAGAAACAGAGTTTGATCCTGGTTTTTTTGTAACACCATGACTGCAGTTTTACCAGTTCTTGGGAGGCAGAACAAAAGTATTTGTATTTACTTTGTCTGAATTTTAAGTGCATTTTTGTGTGATATCTTAGCTAAAGCACCTTTAAGAATTGTGGATCTCTCAGATCAATGTATTCCACTCTGCTGGTGAATTGTGACCTAACATCCTGAGATGTGCAGGACCCATGGAGTACCAGTCTATAATAGCATTTCATCTCAGTGAATCTAACAGCTCTCACCATATTATATACAACATTTGTCCTGACCTTCCAAAGGATTCAGCAGCCAGTAATCCCACCTGTCTGTGTGGGCTGCCTCGCTGACAATGCAGTTGGTGGGTAACTTACTGTCTTGTAATAGACATTCATATTTTCCTTGAGTGGGGTATTACAGCACATCATCACCTTTTTTTGGTGAAAGGAATCACTGCCAAAAAACCCATGAGCGTAATTTTGATGAAGGTATCTGGAAACCCATTTTTTTTCCAGCTCTCATGAGTGGTTCTTTAGCAAAAACAAGGTGAATTTTCCCTCCTGTGGATAGCAGTTTTACAACTAACGAGGTGTTGCCTTATAGCAATGGCAAAGTATAGCAGAATGGGGACTTGGATTTCTTCAGAAATGTTAAGTATTCAAAGTGCTTGGATCCCAAACCACAAAACTTCTTCCTGTACAAGTAGACTGCTAGGGCCAGAAAATTCACCTGGCAAATATGGAGATGGGGACAGCAGGTGTTAAGCACATGCAAGAACTTTTTCTTCTTCCTAATGCTCTGTTATTCTAACTCTGCAATCCAAAAGTAAAAGAATTAAAGGAAAAAGTAAAAGAATTAAAGGAAAAACTTTTGGTCCAAGTGGGAAAGAGATTTCTGGAAGGATTAAATGATGTCCTGCCTCCCCAGTTCTGGTTATGCTGCTAATCTTGCCTTTGTGACAGGAACAGTTGCTGTTGCAATCTTTCTAGAAAATAAGGTACAGCTGTAGCAGAGAGCCTTAAAGCATCAAGCACTGAAACACACAATAAAAGTAAAAAGTGGAGCAGAAAAATTAAAGCCCTCCGCTGAATAGAATTAGTTTATAACAAGAGAGGGAATTGTAATTTAGTCATGGTTGAATATTTCCCATTTCCTCTTAGCATACACAACTCCTTTTTCACAATTGTGCTTTTGTGGAGAGAAGATTTTAACTTCTCCGAGGTTTTGGGAATATCCTTGCTTTATCCTGAATGCACTTGTCTGCTCCCCCCATGACACAGCCTCTAATCCTGCCCTGGATGCAGCAAGATGAAATGGGTATCTAATTTCATGGTTGAAGTCAGAAGAGATAATATCTGCTCAGTTCCCTGTGTAAAAATTGCTCTCTAACATAAGCTTCCTGAAATTCTGCTTCTGTGTCCTCAAAGGGATCAGGGTGTGAAGACCCATATTGGGTGTGCATGATCTCTGTATGGGCTGAAAAATAAAATATCAGGGTTGGTTGATGCTGTATAAAATTTTAATAAGAGATGAGTCACATAAAGCTTTTCACTGCTTTCCCCCTTTTATTCCTAATATATGTTCTAGGCTTGTCTGTGGACTATAGCTTGTCAGTGTATGTAGGTACAATCTGATTCATGTTGACATCTTGTAAATATCAGGGAGATGTTACATAGGCAGCTGCAAGGGCAGTTCTCAGAGAGTGGGAAGAAACACCGTATTACACCCTCTCTTAAGTGAGCTTTAAAGGGTTACACTGTTCGGGCAGTGTGCCCAAAGACATCAAAACCAAACCCCAGTAAGAAGCAGAGTCAAGAGAGGGTTAATGAAGTCAGTGCTGCCTGATGTTAACATCTTTCCTCTTTTTTCAGCTTTGTAAAAGATAAACGTTTCAGATTTCAATCTGTGGTTCCCAGCAGTGCTTTGGAAACACTGCAGTAGGCCCACAAAAATCGCTAATGCTGGGCCAAGCTGAGATAATGCGTCTCAGCAGGAATGACATAATGTCCTAAAAGAAGACTATGATGTAATGCATATCTCACAAATCAGAGCCAATATCCGTCAGAAAGCCTTGAAGTCTAGCACTAATACTGCAGTATGCAAAACTTTGTGGGTTTAGATTTTTTTTTATTTTTATTTTTTTTGAGAATGACTTTGTAAGGCTTATAGCACTCGTGCAGTCTGTCTCAGTTACTAGAGGAGCTTCTTTCTCATTCCACCCTCTCTTGCAATTCAGGTGCTTGCTGAAAGCCATTAAGCATTTCACCTTGGCTGAGTTGCCTGTGATACGTTAGTATGAACACTGTGATTTATAGCATTAGCATGGCTGTTTATGCAGGTGAGGCATAAAGCGCACATAGCATATTACAGTAAATCCTGCTTAATGAAGGTGTTATGCAGGGATTTATTAGACTCACTAATGTCTCATGTAAAAGTTAAGCAGTATTTGTGCAAAGCTCAGCTTTGGCTTAGGCCGGTGCAACTCCTCAGTCCTTGGTGAAGTTGCTCCCCTGGGTGAGCTAGATTTGTGCCTGCACAGTTTATAAACCATCACAGTTAGTTTTCCTGTCTTTTATTAATAGCCATGCTGTCAGAGCAGCAGGACTTGCCTGCTGTTCAGTGCTCCTGTGGTGCATGACCCTGTGAGACCAGAATGGTGGGAGCTGCTGCATGGCTTATTTACAAGCAGGGCATCTCTGAGCAAGCCTGCTGGAGTCCCACCCCCACCCCAACACCAGCCACTCACAAAGCAATAGGATGTCCTGGAGAGTCTCACTGTCCCCTTGGCCTTCACAGTTTGCAGTGAGACCACTATGATTCCTAGGAATATGGCTGCCCTTGCGACTGCCGCTCTGCACCCTTTGTACACACTTCTGAGGATGAGGGCAGAAACTGCTGCCACTGCCTGGCTTTGTCCCTTGAAGGCAGGACAAAGCCAGGAGTCTGGGCCTGCAGCTAGGCAAAAGTTTCTATAGTTCCTGGCACTGGAGGGAATGGCAGCACCTCATGTGAGGCAGGATGTGCCCTTGGCTACCTGTGCAGCCACATCACCATACAGCCGTAACATGTCAGTGTATATCCATTCACTGTGCCTTCATCTTACTATATTGTCATGTCATTGGAGGTCGATCTCACATGCTTTCAAAATACCTCCAGTTGTCCAGAACCAGCTCTGATCAGGGCTGTACATTCAGTTCCTGGGATTGAATCCTGAACCAGAGTCTTTTCAGAGTTCCATCCCAGTCAGAGCAGGTGTCTCTGGGTTAGAACCTGTCTCCCAGGAAAAGAGAACTGTATTGCAGCCCTTTGCATCAAGTCATAGTGATGTTTCCAAGGGTGTATCCTGAGCATCAGAGTCACTTTAAGAGTGTTTGTGCTGGGAACCATAATCTTTAAAAAATGCCCACTGAGGTAGCTCATGCAGGACAGCCCTCCACCACAGCAGGCAGCCACCAGCATAGTTTTGACTACCATGGTCTCTGTGACAGACAGCTGATCTGTGCTTATCAAACCATCTCATTTCAAGCAACTGAGGTATCAATATGTAACCTCAGGTGGCCCTTGTAAATTTGAGGTTTACATTTTGGCTTCTGCATGTTAAGAAATATTGTGAGTGTCAGATACTGAAGCCTTGTGTTTACATGCCTGCAAAATGTGAGGTCACTAACTGAGATTCAGCAAGCAAATAAACCTGTGACCTTGTTCTAAAAATTAATAAACCACCAGCAGCACCTCAAAGGGAACAGGAAGGTGGCATCTGCTCCTGTTAGTTCAAGTCTGGGCCTGCTTTTCATTCAGAATGATCTGACTGCAGATGGAGAATGCTGTATTTTATGTTACATACTGCCTTCTAAAGGAAACTCACCCAAGATGCATGGCATCATTAAATTGGGAATGATACTGGACATGCACCACAACCACACAAGTGAAAGGTGAGTTGCAGTCTAAAAATGTTTTAAAAACTCATTATCAGTAATAAATACCTTACTGTGTTATGTGCACCATTTCATTGAAAGAACATAGCCAGAAGGAGAGCTTAATTATTTAGCTCTAGCAAAAACCTCTAGGGGCAAATGGGAAACATATAATTATTGTGTCAATTTGGCCTGCTGGTGAGCCAGTAAATCAGAGACCTGGCTCTCTAATCCTGACCTCACCTCTGCCATATAGGATTGTTAGGGCAAGTCATTTAACCTTCTTTCTGACATAGGAGATGTCATACTTCCACAAGCAAGGAGTCAAAGAGCCTTGCAGATTAATTTTTGTATAAGGACTGGAGTGTTTATAGCCCATTTTAGCTTTTCCTGTTTGTCTTAGATATCCATTAGCATATTTAGATACCTACTCACCTTGTCCCAGCTGACTTGAACTCAGCAGCCAGGATTACATTGGCTAAGGAGACACTGCATGGTTTAAGACCATGGTAGTCAGTACCCAACCACATTGTGAAATTGCCCCATGTCAGATGTCCTGGAACCATGCAGAAACAACTTAGCTCCTACTGTCAGCCCCACAGGACTAATTTTCACAAGAGTTGAAGAAAAAGGAGCACGGGACCAAGTTTACAGTATACCTGCAACTGTAAGCTGAATGCAACAGGTGGTACATTCAGTTCAGAGAGAGTCGGCATAACAAAATGGTGTTTTTACAGTAGAGAGCAGCCCACCATGACCAGGGTCTTTGAGTATCCAGTGGTACTGGTGGCCTATTTACCTTCATCCCTTATCTTTGTAGTTACGACTACCACTTTAGCTAAAAGAGAGCCACCAGATAGACCTGACCAGCTGTCTTCTGTCCCAGAGGTGTTCTCGTGTGCAGTCATGTAATACTCATACCTTGATAACCTATGGTTGGTGGGGAGTCCATTGCTTTGTGCACCTAATTAATCTCAACAGCTACATTACACAGTACTGAGTGAGGCATCTTGCCTGGTGGAGAAATGCTTTGGGTTTATGAATGCATCTTGGGAATTTTCAGTGGCATTGGTATGGTACAGTGAGGAGGGTTGCCTGCTGGTATTTGCTGGAGGGTAATCCCTGTTGGGCTAGTAGATGGTGGAAAATAATATGTCCTTGGAGCAGTAATAGTGCTAGTGCAGTGAACTTTCTAGCCTTGGGTATGTTAACCCAGGAAGAGCAACACAGCAGCATTCCTTGCACCTCTGACTCCAATGCTTGCTTTGAGCTACACGCAGTCTTCCTGCCCCAGTGATGCAGCAATGTGCTGTGTGGCCCTGCTCTTGAGGCAGGACTGCTCAGAGGAGAGCTGCAGGCTCAGTCTTACCATCCTGCTTTTCTACCTTAACACTTACTATGCTCTTAGCACTTCTCATTTTAGTGTCTCTAAGGCTGCCCATTCATTGAATCTCTCATCTCTGATTTGAGAGGTAGTAAAACCTGTGAGCCATATAATCCTGCTTTAAAGTTACAGTGATATCTACTTAGGAAAAAGAACTTATCTGCTTAGATATGTCCTATGGGATGAGAAATTGCAAGACCCATGACCAGAGAAGCCTCTACCTAATTGAGCAAGGAGCTGAGTTAAAAAGCATTTGAGTGAGGTATTTATATGACCTCTGGGGTATCTGTGGGCTTGTGTGAAATAACTGCACAATTGGCTGAATGTATCTAAATTTTTTTCTTCTTCTGAGTCTTTATTTATAATATCTCCAGAGATGTGAGGCCAAAGCAAATGGAATAACATTGGAATGTGAAAGCTAGAAGTCAGATCCCAAGCATACAGTTAATTGTGCTGCACCATGTGGTTTGAACTGATCATGTCTCTGCTACCTGAAGTGCTGTGAACCTGGAGGTTCAAATTTGGGCCATTCCACCCTGTGCTTCGTTTTCATCCCCCTGGACCTCTTGACTCTCTGAGTGGTCTTAAGAGCAAGCCAGCTGTGAAATAGCAGGTGACATAGCTATCCTCTTATAAAGGTAAGAGGGTTGCTGGAGTGCAGGTGCAGGCTGTTCCCTGCCTCTCCACACACCTGCTGTGATGTGGTCAGTGGCAAGGGGGTGATCTTGTAGTCATGCTTTGTCAGGAGATCCTTTCTCATTTTGAACCTTAGGGAGCCTATCTCACTCCCGTACACTGCTTGAACATAATTTGCTGCAACAGTAGTACAGCAACCCTCCTGCATTCCCTTTCAAGAGAGCAAAGCCCCTCATAGGCCACCAAAGGGAGGTTTGGAAGTTCTATGCTATTGCATGCAGAATCTATGTAAATTCAGTATGCTGCCACGTGTCTCTCTATTTCTATCACTGTCCCAATGGCTTGCAGCTTCCTGGTGCTGGGGTAAGATTAATTCACACACGAACACTCTGTACATCCAGCACCCTTGCAGAGGGGCTGCCTGTTGGATTGTTGCCTATTCCCTATTGCAGGGCACTGAAATTGTGGCTTTTGGCTGCTTGTGGACCTACCCAGAAAATGGGAAGACCTCCTGGGTGTACCTGGGCATAATTGAGCATGGGCCTGGCCTTTCACTCCTCTGCTGTTTTGCAGCGTGACTCACCTGCCCCCAGCTCTGTAGAAAAAAATAAATCAGAGCTGCAGCTTCAGGCAATGATGTTGAGGGCAGCAACAGCAGCAGTGAGCAGAGCACAGCCTCCTAAAACCCCATGTCCTTGGCAGGCAGGATTCAGCAACAGAAGCAGCTAAAGATGCCTTTGGGCATGCCTTTAATTTCACAAAGCAGAACCTCTTCCCAGTCCCACAGCAATACTCTCACAAGCTGAATTCTCATTTCACATTTCTGGTGGTTGCTTAGAGGGGCTGAATGTACCCAAGGTGCAGTACAATGCAGCACAGGCAGCTGCAGGTGAAGCAGAAGATGTGTCACCCCTGGTGTACGACAGCAAGCAGAAACATATGTTTCTGAGTCTTTGGCACAGACCGGAGCCTCTGAGGGCATGGAGACTCTCAGCAGCATGTCAATGATCAAATAAATACTCTGGATGGCTTCAGCTGAGGGAAAGCTGTATATCTCAGTGCTGCTGTGTGCTGGAGAGGTTTCTGGCTGGAAGGGCTGGGGTGGCTACAGCAGCCAGCCCTTAGGTGTTACCAGAACAGGGGTGCCCAGACCTTCCCATCCAAAACCATCACTTGTGACCAGGTACCCCATTGGGATACCCACCTCCTGGCCCTTACCCATCAGGCATTGTACTTCTAGTCCTGTGAAACACAAGATTTGAAGGCTGAAATGAGTAATTTATAAGCTCAGGTGGAACTGGTGGCATCTCCTTTTAAAAGGTCTGCACAATATTTTCCATTGTAAGAATTTGTTTCTAGTTGCTTCTATTTTTGTTAAGCATATCAACCTCAAGCTGCTGTTTTATTGAAATTTCATCCAAAACAATGTAACTGTTTCTAAAAGTGAGTGGCAAATACACTTTTTTAAAAATCCACACACAAATATATATATATATATATACACACACACACACACACACACACACACACGTGTAAAATCTGACAATGTTTTTGTGTTGTGCAGTCTGTAACAGAACAATTAACACATTAAAGTTCACCTTTTCTGGGCAAACCTGCCCAAGTTTTAAGCCCTGTTTGCCTTGGTTCAGTGAGGATCTGCTGGAGCTACAAGTTAATCTGGCTTCCCCATAACTCCAGCTGCAGTGAGCCCACCAGCCCATGGTTTGTCAGGGAAGGTGGGGAGCGTGGTACAGCCTCGTGACTCCCCCACCATACCTCTGACCCATCTCATGTTCCTTCTGCCATGGTTATCTTTTTCCTTGTCCTTGGTGTAAGCAGTGAGTGCACAGTTACTGGCCTTGCATCCCTTCCACAGACCCAGCCACAGGTACGTTTCTACCACCTTTGCTAGAGATGGGACATTGGCAGAGACTGAAAGCAGTGGAGGATATTTTGAGAGAGATTTAAAATCAGAGAGAAAAGGGACAGCTGAGGCTTTGCAGCAGGATGTCTGCCTATGGGAAATGAGGGCTTATGGGTTCTGTAGCTTTTAGAGCATCTTCTTGAAACACAGGTGATGAACTTTCCCTACCTTTGGCTGAGCAGCGTGGGAACAAGACAACACTAGAGGGAATGTGAGTGTGCCTTAGAGAGGAGAGGGTGGAGAGGAAAAAGCTGGCTCCTCTACTTCGAAAAATTACTTGCATGAGGATACTTCCTTAGGTCAATGTTAAGGATCCAAGGGTTTGGATTTACCTGTTTTCTTTAAAAAGAATGAATTACTTGATTGTAAGTGATGCCTGCATGTAAGAGACATGTGCTATCCCTAGAGTATCTGTGCTAAGAAACTGTCAGACATGAGTGGGGTGCATGCTGCAACAGTTGCCCAGAATCCTAGTTTTGAAGATGGTCTCAAAGCAAAAATCTCTTCTTTGCCATGCTGCAGCTTAATTAATCTTTCACCTGAAGCCTATAACATATCTTGTAGGTGTGCCACATCTGCATAACCAAAAGACAGCTACCTATGGGGTCTGGAAGTGGGTGATAAGCCAGTACCTTGCTCCCTCACTGGAAATTAGGGCCACCAGTGCAATAAGCCAGGAATGTTATAGCCACATCTTTGTCCAGCTCCTAGCAAAATGGGTTTAGTCCAAGACTGAGCTCCTAGTCAGGCTGAAGTTGAAGTAATAAAATAATAATATTATAAAACCAAATAAAACAAACTTAATGGGAAGAAACCCATGGCCCTGAATTTACCAACATTCAATGTGGATTCACAGGACAGGATCCCATGCTTGGGATTTGGTTGAAGCAGCAGATGTTTCAAGCACCAGATGTTTCAAGGAAAGTGTTTTGAGGGGAAGAAACTGAACATATGTATATATCTTATTGTTTAGTTAAGGTAAAGGTGTGAACCCTCCACAGTGAGTGGTTTATGAGAAGGAGTAGTTGTCATTACTCCCATAACCTAGTTAATTCAGAAAATGGGATAAGGGTGGCAGTAAACTCTTTTTGAGGGCAGATATTTCACCTGCAGTGATGCTGGCTGGGACTTGCAGCTCACTCCTCAGTGCAGCTCTGGATGCCCCATATAAACTTGCTGGCCTGAGGAAGGAAACAAATACGTCAGGTTCAACCCGACCTGAGAGCAAAGAGATGTGAGGGAACATTGTTCTGTGGTGATGGCTAACACCTTTTCCTCTTTTTACCGTGACCCTGGAAGTCCTAGCTTTTGCTAGATTTGCTTTGCTTCCCTGGACCCTGGAAACCCCATTGGACTTGCCCTCTTCTGGGGACATTCTGCAGTCCTTAATTTATGTCATAATTTTCTGCAACCTTGCAACTGTTTTGCATGTTCTCTGAAGTAAAGTCTGTCTCCCTCCATGCTGTTGCAGCACTTAGCACAGGAGGTTCAGATCTCTTCTGGGCTCTTCCGTTCCAAAGATGCAGTTTGTCCCTTCTGCTTGTTTTCACAAATCAAAATGCCTTATACTGACTTCAGTGGAAATACAGTGCCTAAGGAACATGGCCATAAGCAAGGGTGTTACTGGACTGCACCAAAGTTTAGTGAAATGAATGCTTTGTTTTAGTGAGGACTGAGTGCTCAGCAGGCAGTGGTACAGGTGTACTGTTTGTGCTTTTGGCTTCTCAAAAGGTATTCTCTGTTTACTATATTAGTCAATCTAGTCTTAAACCTAGCTTTTAGATTAGGGTTTAGGCTACTTCTTGCCGTGGAAGTAGCAAGCTGGTAGCAAGCTCATGTGCTTCTTATCCAACACACTCCCAGCATGAAACCAAAGATTGATCCCTGGTGGAGGCAAACTGGGGACATTTAATGGAGAAGCCCAATGTGGGACAGGAAGCTCTGGTGCAGCAGTGGGCTGTGCTGGCCCAGGACATTCAACAACACACAGTGTATGTGCTCGTCTATACGGTAGGGGATGTTAGGCAGCTGAGTACCTCACTAGGCAAATTGCTGAGAAAGTCTGTTCACACTCCTGGACAGCTATTGAATTGTGAACTCCTCCCTTTACCAAATGCTTGCCTGGGGCTGTAGCTAGACTACTGACAGAGAAGTAAAATGTCATTTTAGCACTTCTACACTGTTCAGCCAGGATGCTGTGGTGTGGCAGAATGAATAGCAGCAGCCACAACAGCATCTTTACTTTCCACTTATTATTTTTTGGGCGAAAGTGGATGCAGAGCTGTGCTCCAGTGCTATATCAGTGTTGAGTCTGTAAATTCTTGGCTGGGCTTCGTTTGGTCCTTTGGAGACAGTGCACTTTCTCCTTTAGGTAAATGTTGGTCTGTTTTTCATTTAAACATTAATTTGGGCTGTCACAATGTTGTGTGTAATATTGCCACTCTCTGTGAGGATTAGAGTGATTAGTAGTCTCAGAATTCACTTTAATCAGTCAGTTCAATACTGCTGAGATTTGCAGTCTACCCTCTCCCATGCAGCAGCCAGAGTCTTTCAACATGCTAACAAAATTGAAATGAGTTCCTTCATCTTAGACAAGGATAATTAATCTTCAAACACTGTTTATCTTAGCCTCAAAATCCCCAGAATTCAGAACCAAATTAATTTAAAGTCTAAATCTGCTTTAACTAGTAATTGGTTAATCAACAGGCTCTATGTGTAATTATATTCTTTGTTCACACTCCTTACAGTCTTGAAAAGACTATCTAATTCCTATGTTGCTTTCATTCCTATAATTAGACCATATGACATACAATGCTGTATGTATAGTGAATAAATTTTTTTCCTGGAATAATTTCCCTGAGATTGTTTCCTACAAATTAATTTTGGTAATTTTTTTTTTTAACTTGAAAAAAGCTTTCATATGGTTTCTTGGTTATTTTGGATTTCTGTGACTCATTTAGAGATTGTGCTGAGTTTCATGCTTTGAATCTTTGCTCTCTGCCTGTCCCTGCAGAAATCTACACTTTGTTTTAATTTCCTTCACTTGCACATGACATAACTGTAATAGTCAAAGGATCCTTGCTTCCTCTGAATATTGATAGGATGTGGAAAATCCAAGGTATCATCATTTTTACTGTCTTTCAGAAGAGACTAGCCACAAAATCTGTTAGTTGGTGTTATTCTTGTGAACAGAAATTATCATTGCTCTTAGGTAGGAGGTCTGAGAATAAATCAGGGAAGGAAATTGTGGTCTCTTTAATATGGAGTTGTGGGTCTTCTTTACTTAGTGGATTCTGTCATAATCCCATTGTGGTCAGTGGTTTGGTCAATGGTTTTCATGTTTCTGTTCACAGGAATTTCTATCAGCTTCATGAGTGCTTATATACCAGTACCTATTAATATCCTCTGTTCTTCAATAATCTCCTTGCTGAAGCCTATTAAAGACCAACATTTAACTCTATTTAAACTATTTAATCTATTTAAACTCTGTTTAACTTGATACATACCTGAATGTATTACATCTTTCATTCTTGTTAATAACACTTGGTTTATAGCTCCAAGAACCAAGTGAAATCCTTCTCCTTCTGGTAAATGAGATGCAGGAGAGCTTGGCTGCCAACACATACTGATATCACTTCTTAGAGGACATAAAAGGTTTAGAAGTGTTTGGGCCCAAACCTCTGGATACGTGTGGATCTAGTTATCTGCAAAGAACTTAGAGCCTGTGGGTTCTTTCTTTTGATACTTACTCAGGAACTTCAGAAGCATGGAGGAAAAACTAAAAGGGGAGACTGCTGAAAGGCTTCATATGAGCTGCACTGGATGCAATGGGGAGGCAACAGGGGAGCCTTTCCCCTTATTGATAGCCAGACAGGTTTAAGGCACACATTTGTGCTTGATCCTAAAGGCACGGGATATATGAGCTGCTTGGCGCTCTGAGGGAGGGGTGAAGGGTAGTGAGCGGCCTGAAGCAGCAATCCCTACTGTGAGCAATAGGAGATGCTATCAAAGGCTTTTCTTCATGGCCAGTAGCTTCCCCATCGTGTTGCTGTTAAGTGGAGCTGTTGAATCAGCAAAATGTTTCGTGGTGAAATTTCAAATTCTGTTCAACATCAGATCGAGAGATAAGCAGTGAGCTGCAGCCTGGAGGTTGTTGTTCTGGCTGTAACTCATAGCATGAACTCACCTCTAGTTGGTGTGGAGCTGGGTCACCTTTTTTGGGAGAAGGACAAGTCAGGCATACCAAAGGCACTGCCAGAAAGAGTCCTTTCCCTCCAGGAAGCAACATTTTTTTAGGATCTTTACCCATTAAAAGATTTCCTAGTGACAGATTTCCAAATGTAATGTCAAAGCATGATTGATAAAACAACTGCAGCAACCATTTAAATCCATGCAGCTGAAGAGGTTTCCCTCCCTCTCTACCAACCCCAGTGAATCCTTTTCTGACCATTAGCTATTGCCTCATTATTTTTGCTAAACAGACAGTTTCTCTTGTTTGCAGTCACTGCACTGTTGTCTTCTTGCTCTTGAATGCTAGTACGTGTTACAATCCATGGTTCTCTCACCTACTCATCTTTGCCAAAAGCTATAATGGTCAGAGAATTTCTCTACCTCCCCCATTTAAAGTGGTGCTACTTCTACCCTGGTGCTGAGCCTGATCCAAGTCTCTGGGAAAGGCTCCCCTGGGCTTGCAAGGCACCACCCCTTTGTTATTTCTCTCAAGCAGTGTGACAACTAGGATCTCAGAGTCTTAAGCAGAGAAGCAAATCTATTTTTCCTAGAGGTCCCCTCTGCAGCCAGAGGGTAGAAGCAAGTAATACCCAGCAGCCCTGAGTTACCCCTCCCCAGACAAGCAGTTGAGCTCTCATCTGCTTCTGAGGCTCCCTCTCTGAGGCATCTTCACTCTGCAGTGGTGAGGTTACAGGATCATTAAGTGCAGAGGTAATGAAAAGCAGGGGAAAGTCAATTTTAAAGCTCAGTGTGTAAAGACTGCAGGAATAAAGCTTTGCTTTTCTGAGCATGAAACAGAATTTTCTACTTGTTTATGGTACTAAAAAATGCAATATGGAGAAAGAAGTACAAAGAGGTGTTTTGAAAGTGCTAGGCTCAGCTGTGGTGCTTTTCAGCTTCAGGACCCCAAGCCCTGGGGCTGGTCCTAGGCAAAGATCTCAGGACATACTTGGCCCCTGCCCTGGACTGTGAAGTGAAGCCCCAAATAGAGCCTCTGCATGCAAAACCCATATGTCAAACCTTGTCTTGTCCCATTTCACCATGTGTAATACTGGCTTTGGAATTACAGAACTGGAAATCTGTATTTCCTTTTATTCAGTTGCCAGCTTCTGAGCGTCTATGAGTCACATTTTCAAGCTTTTCTTAAAAAATATAGGGAATAAAAACCATTCTTGAAATGCTCTTGAAAAGACTAAACAAAGCAAAACCCAGATGACTAGTGCAACTTTCAGGTAATTTCCTGCCTCGGATATAGAGACTCTTAGAATATAAAAAGTAAGGATATGTGCTAAGATTCTAGAAGCTGGAGATGGCAAAGAAATTATGTTTTGCCTGTATTTCATGAGTATACAGCAGTCCCATTCAAGCCATTAGGAATGGAGAAGGAAGAAACATTTTGAAATTTCTATATTTTTTTCTGAAAGAACAGAATTGAAACAAGCTTGTTTTGAAATTCTCATAATTTTACTAAAGAAGAAGTTTCTGGTATATTTCTAAGAGTGAAAATCTTTTAATCTGGTACCTAAACAAGTTGTTAAGAAGGCCAGTAGTGTCTTTATATTTATACAGCAGAAAATATTGACAAAATATTTCACTTAATTTTTGTAAAGAGGAAAAGTGTCTCTCTCCCCTCTTCATTTTGAAAGAAGGTGATCTCTTGACTCAAGAACTCTCCCAGCATGATAAATGGTGTCCAGAGTTCCTTTAACCATGGCTGTCCAGGAAACTTGGGATTTCATTACCCGGTTTTCACTATGCCCCCTCACAGATAGTCCTCGAACAACTTAGGAAGACTTCCTTATTTTTACCTGAGGTACATCTTCTAGACACTACAGTGCTTCAAGTTTCACACTGATAGGACAAGAGTGTTTGAATATTCCTTGTCTGTGTAGGAGGCTAAATGTCATAGAAGAATACACTTTGGAGGCTTAATCCCACTTCCATGCAACTAATAGAGCAAGGGGAGCTGAAACAGGACGGATAGATGTAAAATGAAGCCACTCAGTGAGGGACAGGATGAGAAACTTGACAGCCCATTACTGGTCCAGCAGATGCCAAGAACCTTTGCTTTGCTGTACCCTAAGCCATTCAGTAATTCAAATATTTCTGTAATACATCATGAAGCTTGAGCTACTCAGTGTTTCCCAAAGTCTCAGCTCATCCTTACCAATGTGGGGATACTAAATTAAAACTCCTAAGAGCAGGCTGTCTTTCCAGGGCTCCCTGTATTGAACAGAGAGGTGCTCTGAGGATAGTCACACCTATGAAGCTACAAACTGGCACCATACACAGTACCATGATGGTTTTAGACAGGTTTGTGAATCTCAGGGTAAGTCTTACTACTCAGAAATCACCCCTCTCTCCCCAAAACAGTTGCAGCATCATCTGATGATCCAGCTATTGGGTTCAGTTTGAAATCCTATTGTTGCTTAACACTCCTCTCCACTGCATGGTAGCTGTTTGAGAGACTGGGAACTCTTGTGCAATCTCATTTTGACTCATGCAAGCACCTCCACAGCCCCTGCCTTTGGGAACACACTCCTTTACATCTCTGATTTTGTGACAGCTTATACTTCACAAGGCTTTGGTATTACCTTTGGAACGACAGCTACTGCAGCGAATATACTTCTGCAGGACAACACCTCTGCAAATTTACAGTGTCCTTACAGTACACAGAAAACCTGCAGGAGAATCTGGATGCAAAATAGTAAATTTAATTCTGAAAAAGAATCACCTGAAATTTCCTTTTTTAACAGTCACAGAGTGTCTCTAAAACCATATTCCTTGGAGATCCTTAAATTTCTGGCATAGTTGAAATATCTTAGCCTTCAGGCTTTTGTTGGCCTCTGCACAACGATCCTCCTCAGAAGTGCAGAAGTTTTTCTGCCCAACTATACAAACATCCTTTGGAAAGTGTGTTTCTTTTCCTTGCGAGTCCAGCCTCATCACAGGTCCAAATTTGCAGATGGAGGCAAGTACATTACAATGGCAATGACTGATAGCTGAGGATTTCTTGTGTTCACAGTGTTCTCTAATGTAGTCCATTTTTCATCATCTAGAGTTGCTTAATAATGATGTCATTTGCATTGCTTGAATGTTGAAGCAGCATACACATATCATGGAGTTAGAATGGCTGTTTATGGGGCAGCTAAATTGTGTTGTTATCAGTTTAAGGCAGTGTTTACTTTGCTTCTGGGGACAAAATGACAACTGGACTTTCCTAAAACTCATCAAACACGAATGAGAGTGCGAAGAATACAAATCTGTACTGTAGCCAATGTGGGGGATGAAATGGGAAGAAAAGAAAAAAAGAAAGCTATTTTTGTGTGAAGTTGTGATGACCATCAGATAAAAATGACAAAGTCGTACTTGTTAGAAAATAAGTCATATTGCTGATCACCAGATAACTTTGATGTAATATTCCATAATCATTTAACTGAGATTTCATGGCAAGATTAATGGTGAAATTTTAAAAACATGCATGAAGAAGAGCTTTCTTTTAATATCCAGCTGTCAGACAGTCCTTATCTGGGGCTTATGTTGATTGATTATGATTGGGATTGAACTAGAACATGACCTTTAAATAATAAAGAAAATTATGCAGATTTAGATTCGAAAGTGAACCATTAAGCTTTTGTGTCTTTCCTAAGCATTTTTGAAAAATGTCTAGGGCCTCAAATGGATGTATATACATATGTACTCTATATGCATACACGCGTTTGCAGACTCAACCCCATTAGTATGAAATATCAGCAAGAAAAATCAACAGAAAACTACTCTGTCTTCTGTATCACAAAAAACTGTGAATTAAGTTTAAAACATACTTCCAAAATACAGGGCTCACACTGGAATGAGAAGTTTATAAGACACTATGTGGTTGTAAGCAGGGCATGTGTTTTGAGTGAAGGCAAACCAATTTCCTTTGAAAAAACTGCTAGTTTCCAGTGTCATCATCATGGCTAGGCTTTGCAAATGAAGATTCAGGAAGGGATCTACCCACTCTTGCTACAAGCACACTGATGGCTGAAAAGGCAGATGTGAGATAGGCAAGTCCGTTTGCAAAAGGCACAGTGGAAAGTCTCCATAGGTGAGTTTCCAGTGTATGACTTGATTAAACTGTTATACATGCTTTGGACTGTATGATGAGCATAAATCTCACTTTGGACGTTTCATAAATTATTTGCAGCATATTTTAAACCAGCTTAGTGGTGCCGATTCTTCAACAGTGGTCACTGACTACCTTGTGTTTTCATGGGGAACTTTGACAGCGAAAGAGAGTTTGGATGGTGCTGACCCGCCATGATGCCTACCAGGCTGCAGACAGCTGAAGACACCCTTTTGCCCAAGAGCCTCTCTTCTGCAGCTGAAAATGGAAGAAGTGCAACAGGACTTTCCAGTTTTACCCTTTAGTAATTTTCTCTGCAAATGAAGGAGGTTCACAGTGCTGTCATGTGTTTGACTTGATCAGCCACTGAAAATGAACTCAGAGTATTGAAAGCATCTGGGAGATCATAAGCTCTTTGAGAGCACCTCATCCTTAGCCAAAGTGATCAGGTCAAGTAGAAGGTGCTACTCACTTCTGTACTGTATTACCTTTCACAGCACAGGCATGCAGCACTGGCTGAGGCAGGTGCTGCAATAGAGGCCACAACATGCCTGCAAATTGATGGGGACAAATGCACAATTGATGGGAACAAACTACCTTTCATATGCCCTGACCAGCACTGCATTTCATTTCTACACTGTTCTCTCTGTGTTTTGTTTTAAAGGGACTGGCTTTTGCGCCTCTCCAGACCTATCACCTAGCAGGGAGTTTATGGAACTCCCTTGGACCTAGATGAAGTCCTGTACCATTATGTTAATCCCTTATTTGAAAGTCATATGGTAAAGATGAAACAGAAGACAAATGGCTGCTGTGTAAGGAGCTGGCTTGGTACTCCAAGAATTGAAATCAAGGGTGCATTCCTTCCCTATGGAGTGAAACTTCTGGTACCTTCAAACCCCTGATGGAGGGAGCTGAATTGGACAGCAGATGCACTTCTGAAAGGTCACCAAGTTTCATCTGTCACATCTATGTTTGAAAAAACTGCTCATGAAACCACTGTAAAAAAACAAAAACAAACCAAAACCCCCCCAAAACCAACGAACCAAAACCCAAAGCAAAACAAAATAAACCAAACAAAACCAACCCATGAAAAAAACCAAACCAAACCAAACCCCAAAAAACCACAGCAAAGTCCAATCAGGTGGCCAGTGGTTGATTTCAGAAAGATACTCTTGGGCTAACAGAGGGCTGTGAAAGGATGCATGATGACTGTGCTTCTTCCTTAGCTTCTTTCACACACCCGTGCTGCAGCCTGTCAGTGCTGAACTCTGGGGCATGAGATACTTCACAAGAAGATGTCCATCTTAAAAAACTAGGCTTTATTTTCATACAAAATTCCGATTCCAGTTCATCACCTTTTTTCAATGGCCAGTTACAGAAAAAAAAAGATGAAATGGAGAAGAAATATTTCCTAGTTTATTTCCCAAGAAAAAAGCAGGAGTAATGAAAGCAGAATTACCCCTGCTTTTTAAATTTCTTGTTTCTCTCTTCAGGCACCATCAGTTTGGGGGCACATGGTTTTTTTCCCTGATATTCTTAAAAGATTGTGTTTAAAAGAAGAGAGTTGTCAGTCCAACAAATTTTTTAGGAAAAGGTTTTCAAAATGGACAAAACACAAATTTTTTTTTTTTTTTTTTTTTTTGCATTTTAGTCTTCTTTGGGCTAAGTATAAAGAAAGTGTAAAAGAGGGCTTATAGGACTTTAGGGTTTGTACCTGTATGAGAAGTCTGTAATTGGGAAATCCTGCGAAGAGTCTGATTTTACAGAAGGGAATGTAAAGGGATGGGAGGTGGAGTCTTGACACTTCCTTGTGATCCTGGGAGCGCAGGCTCTGCTGAAGGTTAGATTGCTTATATGTGGGACACATGTGAAGACGGCACAATCCAGATTCAAATGGCTGAGCTCCATATGTTCTGAAATGGGTAAGACTCTTCATGGCATTCACTCTCAGCAGTTTTATAAGTCACATTTTAGGCTATTGGAATTTTGTGAAAGAATCTGACTTGAAAAAATAAGTATTGTTCAATCATTTAGATTAAAATGAAAACCTACTTTTTAAAGTTAAATATCTAAAGACTAGAATCACATTATGTATACAATCTGGGAAAACATGAAAGTAATAGTAAACAACCCTTTACAGCAATATCTGCAGTATGCTTTGGAATATTGTAAATTATACTGTTGTAACAAGGTTGTCATGAGTTTTAATGACACAAGGAAACATGATAGTATAGATTTATATCAAAGTCTATTATGGCAGAGTCTTATAACAAGAGCAGAATGTATTTCTGTCATACTCAAAATGTCATCTCAGTCACAGACAAGACTGATGAGAAAAACTGATTAGATGCAGAGATTTCATTTATCTTTCTTTTCCAAAATGGGGACTTTCGATGATCACCCTTCAAATTTCAATGTTTAAGCCCCAAGTTTCCAACCACCACTATAACACAAGGGAGATGAATCTCTGTTTTCATAACTTTCCTTTCATTTTTTGCTCAACTGCTGGAAATTAATAAAGTTTCGCTAGTAAAACAAATTATTTTTGCACCTATATTCTTGCAGAAGCTGAAAAATACCCCTGTCATAACACAGTACCACATTTCCCTGCTCAGTAATGGCCTGAACACGGGAAAAAATCCTGTTAGCCTCAGCTCTACAGATGAGAGATTTTGTGTAAAGATCTCTCTCAGCCCGGCTCTTCTGGCTCTGCATCCTTGTCCTACACCACTGTGAACAGCTAAAACCATGGCCAAGGCTGACAGATACTATATTCCTAGGGATTTTAAGGAACTTCAGAGCAGTCTTCAGGTGCATTAATCTGCTGTAACAGTCATTACAGTCACCAAAGATCTTCAAAGGTCCCAAATCCCATATTGTCATCTTATTTCATAAAACTTTGGCAATATTTTAATCCACACAAAAAAAGATTGTGATTCCTGAAGAGACTTTTGGACCCTACAGGTGAGAATCAGGCACTGTTATTTTCCAGGAACTTATAATTGTTATTAGTAGATTACTTTTGCAATTTTATTAACACTGAAAACAAAACAGCTATAGTTTATGTTGTGTTCTCTAGTGGAAAAAAGGACAACAAATGACAATTTTGCTTTTCTTGTATTTGCTTAATTCAGAGCATGTGGCAATTAATTGATTTCTTCAATTTGAATATCAAAATTTAATTGCTTTGGGTAGCAAAAAAGCTCCACAAGTCCATACCCCAAAGCCTACATTAAATGAACTAGATATTTAATCCAAAACCAAGCTATTGCAACTGGTTGGATTTATGTTGTACAACTTTGTATGTGTCTTTTTTCCAGAAAAGACTGCACACAATTATTTGAATGTTACTGGATGCCCTATTCATAACAAGAGAAATCTTCTGTCTTATCTGAAGAGATGCTTTGCCATTGACTCCTGGAGTGGGTTGCAGTAGTTGGCTGTGTGATTCCTGCATGGGCACCAGAATGGTACAGATTCTCTACTACTCACAGTTCCCTGGGTAGGTGAAACATGCCCCATCCCTCTGTTTTTCAGTGACTGACAGTTTTAGGGGAGTGGGACATGGGTAGGAGAAATTAATGTACAATAATTTCATATGTTTTTGACATTGCTAATGAACTCATAGCATGAGAAATGATTATGTCTAGCTGCTACCCAGCTTCTCCCATTTACATTGCATCCCATGTGAATATTCATCAAACGCAAGGTATCTGCCAGAGAAAATGTTGTCCTAAATAGTGCAGGTACACCAGTGGAGTTTCAGAGCAGTAGAAAGAAGTGTCTGTTTATCATTCATGAATGTCTTCCTGCTGTTCAGAGACTAAACATTCACAAAAACAGTAGGAGGTTGTTATGTTCCTGTTAGCAACTACTGTACAGAAAAAGAAAATCCTGACATGAATTGTGCAGGCTGTCAAACATTGCACAGCCCTTACAGCCCTGTGCTGTGTTAAATTCAAACATCTACTGCCATGTGGTTCAGAAGCTGCAGTGGTAACAGCAGCTCAGCACCCAAAAAGGTAGAACCAAGAGTTACTATCAACACAGCCACAGATGTAATGCTGTAATATTCCCTCTTTATGTCATCCATGCACTGTGTTAAAAACACCTGCTGTTGCTTTATGGATTTTGCAAACCTTGCCAGGAACATTTATATTTGGTTATGTTTTTCTAAATATTTTTCTTTTTAATTATACAGTACTAAAAGCATTGCATGTCTTTCTTTATTTGATTTAATTTTGCAAGTTTGATGTCCCTTTTACAATAGGTCTGATCAAAGCACAGTTTCTTGGGAATTTAGAGACTACGTCACTCTGACTGAGAGGCTGCTTCTCAGCATGTCAGTGCCTCACTGCAAAGTGCATCTCACGGAGAAGTGCAAATGCACCAGCTGGCCTGCATGAACCTTTCAGTGACCTGGGGACCAGGTTATTTAAGGCTCTGAGCCTACATGAACATTCCTATGACTGAATTGATGAACACAGAAGCACTTCAGACTCACAGGTCTATCTCTGTATCTCAGTAGCTCTCTGACTTCTTCCCTGACACACACCAGCTCCTCCAGCAGCCCAGAAACAACAGAGAGCATGAAGGCTGGGTAAGACACATACATAGTTTGTACAATTGAAGACTCAAGCTCAAGTCAAGAGAGGAGTGCTAACAAACACCTCTCAACACCCTATCACCAACTTGGGCTCACTTCTTCAGTGATGTTCCAGACTCTGAACCTTTGAAGAGCCTGCAAAACCCATCATCTTCCTGAGCATGAAGGAGAAGACAGGTGAATGGAAAAGGTTATGGAATCATAAAATCATTAAGGTTGGAAAAGGACTGAAAGACCACCAAGTTCAACCTTTGACTTCCAGACTCCTCTTGGTTCAGAAAAAGGCTGAGATAAAATTTCAGGGTAGCCAGAAAGGTTCTCAAATCTACAGCCAAAGGCCATATGGGTTAAAATGTGCAGGGGGAGAATCAGAAAGAAATCATGCAGCAGATGAAGGAAGAGTAAGAGGGATGTGCAATACCTTGAACGAGACACAGCTAAGCTGGAATTTGATGCAGCTCAAAGAGAACAGTAGGTTGAATTATACATTGCTGAAGGCCTCTATGTGCATCAGAGTGCAGAGATTTTCTGTTGATTCTGCTATGAAATGCCTGTGTTTTTTCTGTAAAGCATATAATAAAGTCTTCAAATCAGGAAATATTCATTTTCACACAGGCAGCAAAGGTCTGAATTCGTAGTCTTCTCATGGGTTAGCTGCAAGACTTGTGACCTTGCATAACTGGCATTGCCAGGAAAGGTCATGAAAGTGAGATCACTCTCTGTTGTACCAGGGTACTTAAGACTCATATCTATTCCAAACTATAATATAGTAATAATACAAAATGCTCTTTTAAGGAAGCAGTGCTAGTAATTTTATTTTGCTTTTTGCTAGAGAAGGCTTTAATAGACAACAGCTATGTAAATGTGGGACCAATCAGCTACTTTCAAAATCTTCATGCAAGTTGTATATGCAGTTCCAGTTAAGTGTTGTGAGAATGTTCTTTTGTATAATACTTTTTGCTTCTAAACTTTTTACAAACTTTATGTAAGACAACATTTTTAGTACTGTGGCCTAGTATTATTGTGAATTTCTAAATAAGTCATTTGGTTGCACAGTTGCTTCTGCCAAATGCAAACTTGTGATGTCTACATGGCTGCTAACACTGAAGGTACCAGGACAAAATATCGCCAAGAATACCAGATGTGTTGTTAGGGTTGGCTTCTAAACCCTTTCAAATTATAATCTAAAGACACAAAAACTGTAGGTGAGTAAACTAGTAATGAACATAAGACACACCACGAAGCATCTGACTGAGATTTAGAGTGGACCGTTTTGAAACTCTGATAACTTAATCCATTACACATCCTGGTTTCACTTGCATACAACAACAGAACTGCGTGGGAATGTTAGTTTTTATTTTCCTGTTAAGATTATGCTTTGTAGTGGAGGGAAATATTCTGACTAACATTTGAAACGGTGTGATCCAGATACACGGTAAAGTGCCTTAAAAGAGCTCAGCTTTTAGTTGAGTGGTTTATCCACTTGATCTCCTCACTGGCCCCTATTTCAACTAAGAGGACACGTCATGATGTTCAATAGCCATAGTGAAAATAGTCTTCCTTTGTGAGCATAACTATTCATGCTAAGAAATATATTTTGTTAAAAATGCAACCTCACCAAAGGTAGTTTAAAATCGGCATCCCTCCAAATTTTATGGAGAGGTGGAAGAAATCTCATTAGAAGTTGTGATATTGTGATAAGTTTCCCAGTACAGTCTGTTTAGTAATAAAAATTTAGGTTTTGGTCAATAGGATTTGTTGTGTTTGGGAATTTTAAAAAAACCCTCAACATACTCTTTGCTTTCTTTTCTCACTTCAAATAATTCAAAGCCAGTGGGATATTCAGTCATGACTGAATAGATTCGTGGCTCACTGCTTTTGTAAACCTGACTCCAGCAACATAACTGAAAATAATTTTATTCTTTTATAAGCTGAATAATGATAGTGGTGAAACCATGAAGCCATCTATGCCAGGCAGTTAGCCAAAAAAACCACTGTAAATTCTGATCTGCATGTGCCAATTAAACCTTCTGTTAAATGAGGAAGTGAAGGCTGGTGCTTGTTTTCTTTCATTGCCTTCTCAGGACATTCAGCTGGTGGCTACTGCAAAATGAACAGACCTTTGATGTGACTGCTGATCTCTGAGTAACAGAATGGCATGGTAGGGCTGTGAGCCCCAGGGCATTGGCTAGCTTTTACCCTTTTCACTGTCTCAATTCCGATTTAAAAGTCACATGAGATCTTTTAAAGAAATTCCTAAATTAATTGTCACAAATCAATCTTGCCCAGTCAAACACTCAAGTGAAATAGTGTGTCTTTACACTTCCAACCACTGTTTTCCAAGCAGATGCTGTTTGGAAGACCTGGGTAGCACAGAGGCTGAGTAGTCAGGACACACCATTTTCTACACTTAGTTTACTGGTTACCAGCTAGCCCAGGCTGGTGGAGACTGGCTTTTCTTTCCAGTGCCTTGTGGCAGTTGATGTTTATGCAGCAGCAAGTCTTAAGTGAGTATCAGTATCAAAACTGTTAATCAATATCAGTAATAAGTGGTGGCTTAACTGCAAATCATTCAAGGAGAGAGACTAAGACTGTAGGAATACATGGAATTACTTAGCCCTTATATCTCAAATACGCAGCATGTCTTGAAGGCTGAGCCATGATGACAGCCCAGAATTTGGTGGTTGATAGCTATAGCTGCATTCCAGAAGCTCATACCTCCTGGCTGGGCTAATGGTGCTGCAGGGGGCTCAGTGGCCTTACACACAGCAGAGCAGGACTGTGGCTGGGAGCAGAACAGTGTTCCTAGTTCTGCTGCCACACCAGTGGCAAGCAAGGACAACATCAAAAGAGTCAGTGACATTTATAAGGAAGAAAGGGAAAAAAAAATGCATGTACCTGGACAGTAAAAGTGCAGATGGCAGTGACATTTAAGGGGAGACACACATGAATTACAGTTTCAAAACTGATAGTCATTTGCAGATGTAAGCAGGTCTGGCAAAGCAGCTAAATCTTGAGACTACTTTAATACTACAGGTAGTTAAACTGCTATGCCAGGTAAAAGCTAGAGGGGAAAAAGACACTTATTTTGAGATAGAGACTGATAATGGAACATGACCCCGGAACAATTTATTATGTAAGAATCAAGTAAAAAAATGTCTGGACATAGGAAAACCCCAAAGCCTGTGACTGTAAGAATTAATAGGCTAGGACCTTGGGCAAAGACAAAGTTGGGGACAATTACTTCGGATTTAAGACGTAGTGGTTGTAGTTGTACAATACATCTTGGGTATCACTGTATTACTTGTTCTACTTTCTGAGAAATTTAGAACTCAATAATAAAATACAATTTTTTATAAAGATTGACAACATTAAAGTGAAAAGCTGTAAGTCAGGGGGTCTGCTAGGTTAGCTTGAAGTCAGAGATGTTTTAGTTTTCTGGCATGCATGTCATTTGCAGTGTTGGTTTATCTGGCATTGGTCCTCCAGTAGATTAAAGAAACTAATGTTTGAGTAACAGGATGCAGGATTTTTAAAATGTTCCTTGTAGTAATTAAATGATTAAGTGGTGCTGTGAGCAGCATGACTTCATACTGTTGTGCCATTGTGAAAAATATTTGTTTAAAATAAACTATAAATGCAATAAAATGAGGTGGACAACATGAGCCACAAGGCCATTAGCAAATCTACCACACTGATTTAAGTATCTTTTTGAACACACATATTTTTAACTACACAATAGAGTTACCCAAAGTATTAGTATAGTGTCAGAGTCTTGTACAGATTGTGCTCATCCGCGTTTGAATTTAGAGGTGAAATGAGAATGGAGGAGCAGAAGGGAAATTCCAGCATGTGTTACAAAGTGTATTGGCAAGCTATTTTGAGAAACTGCCTCATACATCTCTGACACATGGCAAAAAACCCCTAAAGTTATTTAACTTTTATACATTGACAATGTTGTGGCTGAAGTTCCCACTTGTGCTATCTTCTGTGATTTGTTCAGGGGAAACATTTCTTTTCCAGACAACTTCAAAAGGAAAATGCTCTTGCATTTTCATGGGAAAGTGCTATACTAATTCCAGCTTATTAAACTGTTCCAGCAAAATATTTCATAGCATCACAGAGATGTGAAGTATCAAACATCTGCATTTTGTGTCCTATCCCTCTGCTAATGCCTAACTACTCCCTGTACTGTGCAAAATGTGTTGTAACCCAAGGGACAGGGCTTGCCATAATATGAACAGAATATCTTTTTCTGGTGTTCAGTCTCCATTTATTTCTGCTTTATGTTCTTGAACATAAAGTTGCCTCTCCTGGGTGGAGCCCCTTGCCCAACTTAACTCCCTTCCATATCATTAGCTCATGCTTAGTGTAGAAATCTTTCCTACTCTTAAAAAGCATTAAACTTGAACCGGCAGAAACACAAGATTCACCTAGAAAAGCAAATGAAAATTAGGTCTGTTGACTGAGTGAAATTGTGGGGAGAAGTATGTGTGCCTTCTGTGGGGAGGCTTGTCAGGGTTTGTGTGCCATGGTATGATAGAGCCAGCTGGAGCCAAGGATGGAGCATCCCCAACCTTCTGCAGGACAGAAACACCAATTTCCACCTGCTTTTGAGAACTCCAAGTAAAACCAACTCCGTGTAAAATGACAAAAATGTCCGCCTGTTCAAGATCATAATAATTGCTTTGTCTGGGAGAAATAATTTTTTTAAATGTTAATTCTAATGAGGAAAAAAATATAAATATACTTTAGGTCAAGCCAGATATAGTTACTTCTCTTGATGAAAGAACCAAAAACCTGGTTCATCCAGAACTCCTGTTTAAACTCTTACATACTTAGAGAGTTGACTTATTCCCCAGTGTATCTTCCCAATCATTTCCAAGGGAGCAGTATTTCTTTCTTTTTTCAGTTCTTTATTGCCTGTGGCTGAAAAAAGAGAAGATAGAAGCACTATGGATCTAACTGAAGATTTCTATTATTCTAGTGAATATCAGACAAACATGGCTCTCAGAAATTTCAGTTTTGAAGGAACTTTCAATTTTGAAAAAAATTTGAATTGTTGCAGTTTGAAAAGGTATAATTAATGTGTCTATGAGCTGAAAGTTTCTCTGGCAGCCTCATTCAACATTGATTGACTAATGCACATCTTCAGGCACATAAAATTTATTTTATTAATTAGTGAAAATGTTAACTAAATTGATGTGGTTTAAAGCATAACAACATATCACTCTTATCTCAGAAAATACAGTCTTTGGAAGCTGAGTTTTGTTGTAAGTTCTTTATTTTTTCTGAAGATTTAATTCTCTCATGGACTAATACTCAGGAGGGACAGCCTGGTTTCATACCTCCTGGTATGAGGACTTCTGGATTAATACAAGTGTTTCTGTAAAGTTCAAAGGTATCAGGTTCCTGACTTGGTTCTGCAGCACTAAAATATTAAAAAGACATTTGCACTTCCTGTCTTGCAGCTAGGCAGGACTGGGAGGGATTTGATGCTGTGAATGGGAATGAAGAACAAAGAGAGTCCTACCCTTTTGGCAATAGAGCTGCATCCCAGGAACAGCTGTATTGCCAGGTGAAGGAACTATGGCAGTAAGTGAATAGGTTATGCAATATTAAAGAAAAGGACTCAGTGATCCTCATGGTTCAGTTCCAGCTCAGAATATTCTGCGATTCTGTCATTCTGTGAAAAAGTGGAAGGAGGGGCAACTCTGTGGCCCTTGTGCTGCTTCAGAACCATGATTTGATTTTCTGGATGCTGAATGACAAGGGAATGACTCCAGCAAAAATTCATGAATTCTTTGGCAGTTATCTTTTTCTCTGGAGACTGCTATGAGATCATCAGAAATACTGAATGTTATGTCTGGAGATCTGGGCTGCAGGGAACAAAAAGTATCTGATTTATTGGAAAACTTAATAGAAGAGTAATATGTGGGAGGATAAGAGATGAAGGAGATGAAGAGTCCAAGGATGTTATTTTGTCATTTCAATCTCATCTTTGTTTTATTTATCTTTTAATACCAATGAGACATGTCTCAGCTCTTCCCTGGGACACAACATGACCTCCCTGGACATCTGGCCTGTGGAAGGACAAGGAGAATGGGAGGACACCGATTTCCAAATGTGGTGTCACTTTCTCAGCCCAGAAGATCCCCCATCAATGGGGAAAAAAAATCTATATTTTTTCCTTCCTCCTGATCCTGAGAGTGTAAGCACACTGCCTGGGACTCAGAAATCACCCAGCAAATGCAATCCTGACTTTGGGGTTCCCTTATCTCCAAGACCTATGTTTCTAGTCAGAAGATGGGAGTGTTGTGAAGAGGCCATCAGTTCCACAGGGTGTGTGTGGGATGCCCTGGAGTCCCCTCTGTAGGGACCCTCTGTGGCTGTCAGATACAGGTAATTTGGGCTGTTAGTGACAACATGACAAATAATTTACTTGGCTTTCCAAGTGAAATCCTTTTGTCTTCTTTCCACTATTTTCTTTCGCATCATATGCTGCCGGCAGCTGAGGCACCATGTTTTGCTCTATTTCAAGTAGTAACACTGAAATACTGTTTTCAGATTTAGAAACAAAGAATGTGGTCCAGAAAAGTATGACTATAAAACTCAGTGAAGAAAAACAATGTTTGTGTAGTAGCAATGGGCTCACAGGCAACTCAGAGGTCATTTAAAAATAACAATTTTTACATTTCATGAAAAATGAATGTTACTGTGGAAGGGAAGGAGGGAAAACATAGGAGTCTTCTCCTTGCTTCAAGACCTTGTGAGCACAGGTAGCATCATCTGACAAGCAATGGCTGATTCTGTCACTGGTCACTGGCATGGCCAGAACCAAGGAAACTGTGGGCCTTGTGGGGAGATGCCAATGCCAGTAGCCAGAGGCAGCATGCTCCAGCCAGAATGAGGTGGAAAAGACAGGAGAGGCACCAAGTTAAGTGGGAGTAGTGCCATGCAGCAAACTTCTCACATGTCAAGTGGCAGCAGCATCCACTGGGCAGCATCCTACTGACCCTACTTCTCACCCTCCTGGGTACTTTGATTTTTGTTTGGGGGCTGGTTGTATGTGATGGGATCAGGATTTAGATTTCCAGGGTTAAGTAGCATGTTCACACTGACAGACACATTGGGTCCCAGGTGACACTGGGTGTTCAGGTGCCAGCAACCTTGATAGGGGTGAAGCAAAGTGGTGGTCTTGGCCACTTATGTGGTGCCCCATTAGGTAAATTCAAAGCGAGAAGATGCCAGGTTGAATATGCTCCCATTCTGTCAGTACCAAAGGAGCTTCAGGTTTAATTGCTGTCTTTATAGATCAGAGCAGCATTGGCTTGAACAGCTTGTCCTTTCGGTCTGTTTTAGGAGAATCAACATATGTATGTGCTTCCTCCCACACCACAGCAGTCACCACTCTCGCTGCATTACAAATGGCTCCCTATATAGCTGTGTTATTCAGAGAAAGGATCTGCAGACTTGTCTTGGGTGAGGATTTAGCTGAGACACCAGAATAGCATGCTCTAGCAACAGAAGAGCATTGAAAACCTGAAGCAAGATCATACTGTCACCAGTGTGGGAGAAAAGCCATGGCTCTTGAGCAGGATGAAATGATGACGGTTGTAGTATGAGAAGCTGAAGTTCATTCTTTGCCTCCCCCAGCTTCTCATGGCACAGTCACAAGTAGGAGATGAAATGCTGCTCTTCTGCTTTGGCTAACTAGATGATGTGTCCTTCTAGGTACAGAAGAGGGTTCCTGGTATGATTAGGGTTGCAACAAGTGTTAAATGAATCATATAATTCACTGAAAAAAGTGTTGGACTTTGATGCACACAAGTGCAGGGAAGCCTGTGCTGCCTCTGCCAGTGGTTGCCCTACTAATCTTGGTTTTGCAGTAAAGAAGACACCAGAGATATCAAATACATGCCATGTACTGAAGTCTCCACTTTTGAAGAGAGAGATCCCTACTGTATGGGTCAGTAATTTAGAGGTGAGCCCTTCGTTCCCTCAGATGAGACATGTGCGACACTCTCTTTCCATCTCGCCATCACTCACAGAACCCTCTTCATGCACAGTGGCTTTTCCAGACACAAAACACTACCAAAAATTGTGCTGGTTGTTTTCCCCCCTCCTCCAGTTCTGGGTGTACTGAGCTCTGATGCATCATAGGAAATGAAAGCTGGACTTGAAAAGGCTGAGATGATGACACTTCTGACATCAGGTTTGGATGCACCTTCAGCAGAGGATGCAGCTCCTGGCTGCCAGGCACCAAGCTGGATGTTGACAGGACCAGCTTTCTCCTTGCTGAAGACTCAGGAATGAGATCAGGCAATGCCTGGTACTTACAGGGGTCTCTATCAATGTAGGAAGCTTCTCTATCCATTTTCTCCTACAAATAAGCTGCTTATTCTCCGTTAGAAGATGCAGGCAGGTGAGCTGGTGGGAATACCACTTGGTGCTCCATTTGAAGAGTGCTTCTGCTGCTGTCTTCCTCCTGAAGCTGGCCATATCTTTATGAACAACAAGTCTTTTCACACAGTTTTCTCTTGTGGCAGTTTTCCACATCTCCTCCAGACATCTGTGGGCCTGGTATTTGAGCATAGCAGGATGCCTCATTGTGTGATGAATTGCAGCAATTCCTGCATAGCTAATATGACTTTTGCGGGGTTGTCCACCAACTACACTGTTCAGGCAAAGAAGGCTGGAATAGCTGCTCTGCCACCATAGAATACTGAACTCTTACAGCATCCTCAGTAGCACATCTCATACTAACAATGCAGAATATTATTCTATTTCCTAAAGTAACAGTCATCCACCTTCATTTTCCTCAAGTTATAGCTGACAAGTAGGTGAAAGATCACAAAACGTCTCACTTGAACTTTCCATCTGACCCTGCTGCTCTTCAGCAGCTGGCAGGGTTTGGAAAGTGAGGACGCTCGAGGTCCCGACCGGCAGCATGCATGTGGCCGTGGCTGTGGTGTCTCGCGTGCCTTCCCTCATCCTGTGGCATGCCGCAAGATGGACCATGTCAGTACTAGCTCGGGGCATGCTGCAGTCACAGAGCAGGTGCGTGACATGCCTTTCACTCCAGCAGCAAGCACATACTGTACTCCTCACTTGCTTGAGGTAATGGTGTTCTCCTTCTGCTGCATCTTCCCTTGCATGAGCCCCAGAGCCTTGTGAGCGAGGCATAAAAACACATACAGCTGTAAGAAAACTTGTCAGGGAGGCACAGCTCTGTGTCAGCTCTTTACTGTGCTATATTTTCAAATCTGTATTCAACCTGACCACAGAATCATGGAATGGCCTGGAAGAAACCTTAAAGATCAACTGGTTCCAAACCCCCTGTCACAAGCAGGGACACCCTCCAGTAGAACAGGTTGCACATTTATTTTCTGAATTTTGAAAGGGAATTAAAGCTTTATTTTAATAGTCTAAAAATGTACTTTAATAAATTGTGGCACTTCTTGTTCTTCATGATTCTGTATGTGAGACCAAATGAAAATTTAACTGGTAGGAAAAATATTGGGAGAGAAAAACATGCTGGAAAAATATCAAAACAGTTGATAGAGAGGGCAATCAGCAAAATTATGTAAACATATATAAAAAAAGCATCAATCAGAAATTATGACTTGAAACTATCCCAGATCTGGAACCAATAATATGGAGATCCCACAGTGGGTGAGAATGAAAAAGAGAGATATGAAAAGGTAAATAAAAGATGCAGTGAAACAAAACAGTGCAATTCTTCTTCAGTACTGCTTTCTTCCCCTCATTCCTTGAAATAGTAATTAAATAAACTTTGGCTCTGCAGAAAATTCGAGGCTCTTCAACTCTTAATGTATTTGGATATGTAGTTCTACATTATCTGTTTAATAAATGGACTTTCCTAAAAAGCATCTTGTCTAAGTTAGAGTCAAGGGGACAATTCACAGTGAATAATTTATTCAGCATATTTTGTCTCATTTTCTATTCCCAGATTGTCCAGGAGGCAGTTGTGATTCCTTTGAATATGTTGGAGTTTACTCACAAAAGGCTCTAAGGGAATTATTTTTAGACTGGATTTATAACTGAATATGATACTTGCTACTCGATCTCAGTTGGTTAGTTATTATTAGAGTCAGGCAACTATTCACAGTTGAACTAGACACAACTTATTTAAAAAATGCAGTCTAATTTCTCTTTGCAGATTATCCCCAATGAAGTCTGGTTTTTGTGGGGTTGTTTATGTTTCACCATCTATGACCATACGTGCAAACAACCAGGAAAGACCTCCAAAGAAAGGAAATGTTTGGTATTAATTTCCCTCCATCCCAGCAAGCAGTGTGACACTGTATCAGCTTCCTGAGCAGATGATGAGAAACACATATAGTCTATTTAAATTCATGAATTGCCAACTAATATTCATAAACATTCAATTAGTCTGCAATTCAGACAACAAACAGAAGGTCAGTTCCTGTGCAAATGCTTCTGTAAACATTTACTGACCGCTCTTCATCAACATCTTGTAAGCATCCCCATGAATATGATTTATTTATTGACATGTTTTCAACTATTCTCATGACAGGATTGTTGGATAACAAGCAGAGAGTCAAAAGGTTTTGCACATAAGTGCCTTTGGTCTTCAGTGGGCAATGCCATTGTGATGAAATACATAGCTGTGGTTGGCCATATAGCTAATGAGATATTACTCCTATTCCCTGGCCAGTCAGTAATGGCTTTATCTTGTTTGGGAAGCTGCAGAGTAAGGTTTCTACCAGGAGACACTGACTTCCCTAGGTCTTCCCCAGCTCTGCTCCATGAGGCCTCTCATGGGTCTCTTAATCCCTGCTCACTAACTGAGGATCTGGCATTGTGCTGGGAGAAGATCCATGTGAACTGGAAGATTAGTGTCAGCTCTGACCTGTTGTCTTCAGGTGAGTCTGTGGCCTCAAGTGAGATTGATGAAAGCCTTGTTTTTTTCTCCTGATTCTCAGCTTTTCTGCTATTCACATTTGTCAAGACTGTTTCAGGGGTAAAGATTTCCTCTGAAATACCTCTTATTATATTTCCGGAAAAAGACAAAGCACATTTGAAAAAAAACAACTCTGCAGCTTTCAGAGCAATAGTAAAAGCTGGCAGGAATAGATGTTTCAGCTGGGTAGTGCTCAGAACATCAAGGACAGAGTTCTCTGTTGAAAGAAATAAGTGGATGCTTGTATAAAAAAGGCAGACTCATAAAAGTATGAAGGCGCCGCATACTTTATACTGGATGTCAGCTCCCTTCAGATGCTGCATGCAGTCGGCAGGAGACCTAATGCTTTCAACCTCAGGTGGCTCTGCAACTGCAGCTGCTTTTCCCCTGCCCATGTGCAGAGAAGCCACAGATGTTCCCACCTGACATGACACTGCTAGAGAAACAGGTGGCTTACCCTGTGGTGGGAAAGCAGATGAAAATGTTTACTGGGTGGTTTACCAGGTAAATTCACCAAGTATTAACACTTATGAAAGTTCTGATTTCAAAAGTATATTCAGAGGCTGTAGATGCCAAATCCCCATGAGAATGAGTCAGTGCTATTACTTACAATGGAACAGTACCAAGGGTATTGGTCCACACCATGTCTTCCTCAGCAGATGAGACATGGGATGGATGTTGGCAGCCAGCATATCCACCCACAGCATCACCCCCTGAGCCTTGTAGAGAGGTGAATAAATATGAAGGGGTTCAGGAAAGATAGATATTCATATATCCCTATGTTTCTATTTACAAAGAAATTTGTCAAGCTGCTCAGTCAAACCTGATGTCAATAAGACAATATTTCATTTATTAATGTGCTTGTTTGGAAAAAGAATGAATTTCACAAGAAGTCCAAACAACACTTAATGATGAGTTCAGTAAACATAAAGAAGACTTTCATTTGCCTTTGTTTCCCCCTGGGTGCCCACGTTTTATATTAGGATACAGCTACAATAGCTTTGTTAAGGTACTTGACTTAGGTTCTATTAATGTCATTACACCTTTACAGACATGGCATAGTTTGCTATCCCTCTTATAAGTTCAATAACATCTTTACATCTGTCATACTTCTTTCCCTCTGGTAATTAATGAATGAAAATGAGACATCTTCACCTTGTTGTCCTCTGGGAAAAAAAATGACAAATTTTATGGTAGCTCAGTTTTACAAACTGCATGACACAAGAACATTTCTAATTAATACTGTTATTTCTCAAAGAGAAACATTCTTACGAGAACAAAAAACCTTGCTTGTTGAAAAATTACTCCAGAAAGTCAAGCAGAATGATAAGCTAAATGAAGTTTTGATAGAAGCAGGTGCCTTACCACAATGGCAGAACTTTTTAATTGCTCCTGTTGAAATAGTACTTCAGTTGAAGAATTAGATATGTTTAAGTAACTAGAAGTATAGTAATTTCTAGGAGAAATTGCTCTTAGCAATAGGATAATGCTTATTCCAGCCTTGTGCACTTGAACACAGCAGCACCAAACATGAGAGTAAGTGGCAGGCTCTTCAGGATGAAAACTGCAGAGGAAGCTTTCTCATGAAAGCACAGACTGATACCCTTTCAAGGATGCTCCTGTTTTGATGAAATTCTTGTTCTTGTCACCAAAGTGTAGTTATTCAAATAACCCATGGCTTAGCCTGCAAAGGTGACATTAGGTGCTGCTGGGGAATTCTCTGTGGTCATCTGTGATGCTCCAGCCCCTTAACCCTGAGCTCTCCCTGGGACCATTGAGGGACAGGGGAAAGGAGCAGAGGGCTGTGCATTTATGGTGCTGGCTGATCTTCTACTGCAATTGCACATAGGGATTATAAAAAAAGACTTGAATTCAGCTGAACCTTTATCAAAATGTAAATTAATTCTTCTGTCTGATTTTTTTTATCCTTTGCTCTGGTCTCATTGTCCTCTGTGTCCTACTAGCTTGGTCTCCATGGCACAGAGAAAAGAACTGGAGTCATGGGCTGAGACATGGTACTCAGTTCCTGAGAAGCTGGTTCCCAAGCCAGTCTCTCCAGCTTGTGAACACCCTGTTTGCCCCAAACTGCCCCAAGCCATTGCAATACCCAAATTATTCTTTGGAAGACTTTGCCTTGAGAGAACTGCAAGCTCTATTTCTTTAATTATTTTAATGGTCAGAATTATGCCAGGTCAAGCCATTTAACTGTGTATTTAATTAGTCATCTGTATGCATGCAACTTAAAGGCGTTCAGCTGTGCTATTTTATAGGGATTAGCTAAGTGGGCAGTAAATCATCTATGCCAGCAATAAAAGTATTTATAGTGGTACTTTTTTTTTTTTTTTTTACTATTATTGCTCTATTGTTTGTACTAGTAGAAGTCTACATAAGAACAGTTCTGCACTAAGAGATGGGAGAAACACAGTTTAGAGTTTTGTCTGACATCACCTAGGAACAGCAGTGGGCAACACACAGGAAGATGAAATGTGAAGTTCACAGCCAGACAACCCAAAAAGTTATTGCCAGTTGCAGGCTTGCTGTGTTAAAGAAAATAAACACACAAGCAACTTGGCCCAGTGGAAACTCATTATTTAAAGAGGAATAGGAGAAGAAATATGACCTGAACAGGTAGGTAGTAGTTCTTTGGCTTGGATAAATCCTAAGAGTATTCAGCTGTTAACAGTTCACAAGTTTGCACTGGAAAAATATTTCCTGGAACAGTAAAGTTAGCCTCCTAGTCTTGCTTGTTCTGTGAGCGGACAAACCATTTTCTGTGTAAGTACCATTGAAATGCTGAATGGAATTATGGAACCATGATCCTGCATAGATAAAAAGTGTGTTTTGAAGCAGGGAAATTTTGTTGCAGCTACGTCACATAGGTAGTCCCTCCTAAACAGAAGTAATGTGCTTGTTGTTAGTTTTGCACTAATGTTTTCTATGCTGTCTTTCACAATAAATCTTTCAGGAGCACACTGGCTGTTTATAAGGAGCACTGACCTGTGAAACAGAGGAAATAGATATTGTTAAAAATCTCAGCTTACTTTCTTGGAGGTCATGTGGCAGGGCTAGGGAACTTTTGAAGCACAAGGTGGTGTTTCAGTGGTAAATGCTGCAGTAACAACCCAACTGATCTGAGTGTGTAAGCCTCTTTGCACTATTTGGCATGTTTAGCCCAATAAATAACACCACAAAACATCAATTGCCATCATGTCGTTATTCTAGCATGACCCAGATGGCCAGCCAAAGGCTCTCCACATATGTGGTTTGCTCTCAGAGAAAACAGACAATGGAATCAGGTGTCACTGAACAAATGCTGTTTACCACAATCCTGCCACCCTCAGCTCAGGTGGAAGCAAACAGGGTGAAATATCCTTTTTGATCACAACTTTTCAAGAAATTTTTGACCTCCAAACTTTTCCTTGTCTTCCAGTCAGATCAAGTGCTTGCTTGCTGCCTTGTCTTGTGTTTCTGCTATTTCTGCTACAGACATCCAGACAAATGTATGCCACTATCCATAAGCATAGTGTGTAACCTAAGGCTATGTAGTTTAGCTTCTGCTCAAGTATAACTTCCCAGGTGCCCTTCATGGGTGCTGTGTCCCCTGGAGGTGCCCGTGGGGAGTGAAGGCCATGGACAGGGTGCAGATCTGCACAGAGGTGCTCCAAATTGTTTCTGTCTTCCTTAGCTGCTGAGAGTTCACAATGACTGTCTGCTCTGGTGGGAGGGATGGGACCTGGACCTGTGCTGTTGTGAGAGATAGATGTGTCCATATTTTGCACAAGCTTGATGAGAAGTTAAACAGGAACGTTGTTTCTGCCCTTCAGTCATAAACTCTCCACAAATATTCAACTATAGGTAGGATAAAGCACTTGATAAATTCAGGTCATGTTCAGCAAATACTTCTATTCAAACAGCTAATCCTGAGTAGGGAAGGAGGATTTTTGAAAGTATGAGATTTTTATTCTTTATTAAAAAAGGGAAAACAGGCCTTCAGGAGTAGCTTTTCCCAATTTGAACTAAAAAATGTTTTGTTGAACAAACCATTTTCTTTGTCCTGAAATAAACAAAAACATTTGTTGAAGGCAGAGCACAAATCACTGCTGATCAGCCCAAAGAGCACCTCAGGAGTGTAGGTGTCTGCTTGTAAGAGATACCTTCTCCCCAGGTCTCCTGCACTTCATCTTCCTTTCTGTTCTCACAGCTGTCTCCCCGCTTCCCAGATGAACCATTTTTCACTGTTTTTGCTCTTCCTCCATGTCAAAAATGAACCAGCTCCCCTTCCAAGAGGAGGGCTGCCTTCTCCCTCACCATCCTGCAGTCACTTGGCTCAGCCTCTGGCTCAGAGGGTCTCCTTAGTTGCGGGAGGGCATGAAGGCACACAGCTGGCCAGGAGCCAGCTGGGATAGGGAAATGCTCTTTTGCAGATCCATGGACATGCTGCTTCAGTGGTGGCTCCTAGACACAGATCCAGACACCTGCTTTACTCCTTTTTCCCTGACTGAACAGACAGTCCTTCCTTTGGATCTGTCAACCTCTGGTCAATGCTGAGTGAGCTCTTTTGTTCTTTCATGCAACTGCGCAGGATCAAACCAGAAAGGATAAGAGTTTTCCACTTTCCCCAAAGCCCTTGGAAGCCCTTGCCAGCTTTCTCTGTGCTCACTTGTTGCCAGCCCCCGCAGGAGCTCTGTTTGCTCTTCCTGAGACTGCAATTACCAGTGCTCACTTTGGCAGCTCTCCTGCCCTGCTACATTCCTTTTTGTTATGCTAATAAACTTATAACCAACTCCAGCTTCTGAGACTGTAATATACCCCTTTTGATTCTCTAATCTACTTCTGTCTGTGCATTAGGGCACAGAACAGTTTGCCAAGGGCCCGGTAGAATGTGTTTAGCTGACTGATTCTAGTTGTTCCTATTAGATTCTGGCATGCTTCTGAGATTTGTCACTTCCACACAAATCACACTCCTAATCCTGGGGTTTAACAAAGTTTGGATGGATTTGGATAGTGCTCTTTGATGAAAGATCTTTGGATGGAAAGTCTCTGTGCTAAGTATGAACATGAGAGGAATATACTTTCAGTCCAACATTTTATCTTTTTTCTAGTTTAAGTGCGGGCGCTCATGTCAAGATGGCAGTGTGAGTGCATTAAAGCTCTGAACTTGTACTTGATACCTTGGGGGTGATGATGTGATTTATGGTTGCCGTAGTGGCATGTACAAACATGGACTTAACTTAGATCCTGCATTCCACAATGTGTCCCTCATAGAGCTGATCACTCAAATTACATCCCCAGGGAGCTGTGCTTCCTGGTGGAAACACTTTGAAGTGTCCAAGTCTAATGGGACTCATTGCAAAGATGGGTGATTTCTGGAGTACAACTCTTTAGCACTTGTACCACCTTACTATTTCATGACTGCTTNTCTCCTCTCTGATGGAGGAGGAGTACTTAAATTTATTGCATTATGTGTAAAGGTCATATATATCAGCCAGTTTATGAAGTTTGGACTGCAATATCATGTGAGAGGTGTTATGCCTTTCCACATCTAAGTAAAGCACACATCCTACCATAAATACCTATAAAATGGGGAAAATATAACCCAGCATGCCAGACAGTCAGGGAATTTTGGTATGAAGCACAAGGATAGTTTCACCAACAAACACGAAGAGACTGGGCAGGTGTTCTCATAAAAGTGTTTTAAAATTCTTTTAAAGTAAAGCCTTACTTACAAAATACACCTTCAGTGATGGTTGCTGATGGGGCTGTGGTTTGAACCTCAATGAGAAACCATTTGAAGAAGAAGAAAGATTCCCATGAGATGTCTAATTTTGAAGGCGTGGATATCAATGAAAATTCACATGTAATTACTTTTTTAAGTCAGAAGTTGAGGGTCAGGTGACAGGTGTAAACCACTGCACACTTGAGCATTGCATGTGAACACATGGGAGGAAGGTGGGATGGTTTTTAGTAGCATGAGCAGGGGTGAAATGGCATGGGATTTCTTTTGAAAGATAGACTGTTGCTGTCTCTGCACAGATTGCCAGGCTTTCTCTGGGGTTTAGTTGGTTTGTTTAACCTCTGTCTGTCAGTAAATAAGACTTGGAAGAGCTTCAAGTTCTGGGATAGCACAAGCTCTGCCTTCATACAAAATGTGACACCTTTCAGGATATCAGAGGAACAGATAACCAGCCAAAGTTGAAGAGCTCTTCCACAAAGCAACTCTTTCCAGCCATCTATCAGAGTGTGAGCACTGATGTTGAGCTTATCCAGTTCTCAGGGGGACATGATATTTTTTGCCTGTAGGAAATCCTTCCTTTTTATCTGTCTAAAAAGAAAATGCTGGCAGTGCTGCCCTCTGAAAACAGAAAGAAGTCTCTTCTTACCCATTGCTCTTCAGTTAAATTTTGTGTGGATTTCATTTATTGTGCTTGATGGCTTAACAAGAAACTATTACTGCAAGGAAATTAGCTGCATGTGGTGTTTGGAAATTTGCTTTGTTGCTGTTGCTGTGTTGATCCTAACTTGCCTCTGAGAAGGCAGATACTCCCTGCTTCCGTTCTTGACATCGAAGAAGTCTGTTCTCTCCCAAGTGCTGCAGCACTTCATTCAGCCTGGGAAGCAAAACATCTGCCTGACATATGCCTGATATACTACAGACAGGACAAGACTTTCTTATTGGACAACCTGACCCCATTATTATTACTTTAACTGCACAGCAATTTAAAAATAATATTAAATAAAAAGACTATCACAAAAAAGGAACCTCGAAAATGGCAGTAAAATGGTCCCAATATGTGATCAGAAATCAGGGAGCCATTACTGTGGTCACTGTGCCCTTGTCCACAGTAACCCCCTAATAAGTAAGTGTTAGTGTAATGAGGCAAGGAGTAAGTTACATTTTGAGAAAGACTCCTGTGAGTGGTGAAGAAACTGATGCCAGAGTAGTCCTATCACACAGTGCAAATCAGGTGTCAAAAACTGATCTTCCCTGGTGGGCACTGCCAGGCACTCAGTTTTCCAGCTCTGTTTTCCACCCTTGAAGGGATGAAACTGGGAAAATGCACAAGGTCCTGAGATCCTTGCCCTCCTGGCTCTCCACAGCCCCATTTTGTTTCTGTGGCAATGAAATTCTCTGTGCTAATCATTCTCCCAGAGCACCAGGGCTGGCAGCTCAGAGCAAGGACAGCCCTGCCTTCCCTATCGGGTGTAGGACATCAGAGGCACAGATGCTACGTGAGCACCCAAATATGGGCACTGAACAGGATTGCATTGCTCAACACACCATCCAAGTGCAAAAGAATCCCCAGTTAAAGTGGACACAAAGTGCAGACCCACAAAAGAATACAACTACAGACACCAGCAGGAATCAGTGGGAGTGACAAGGTGGCACAGTCAGTTTGTGCAGCTGCAAGAGCTGNACTGCCAGGCACTCAGTTTTCCAGCTCTGTTTTCCACCCTTGAAGGGATGAAACTGGGAAAATGCACAAGGTCCTGAGATCCTTGCCCTCCTGGCTCTCCACAGCCCCATTTTGTTTCTGTGGCAATGAAATTCTCTGTGCTAATCATTCTCCCAGAGCACCAGGGCTGGCAGCTCAGAGCAAGGACAGCCCTGCCTTCCCTATCGGGTGTAGGACATCAGAGGCACAGATGCTACGTGAGCACCCAAATATGGGCACTNCTATGTGAGCACTCAAATATGGGCACTGAACAGGATTGCATTGCTCAACACACCATCCAAGTGCAAAAGAATCCCCAGTTAAAGTGGACACAAAGTGCAGACCCACAAAAGAATACAACTACAGACACCAGCAGGAATCAGTGGGAGTGACAAGGTGGCACAGTCAGTTTGTGCAGCTGCAAGAGCTGCAAAATGGGGCTGGAGAGCTCAGCTTTCTTCTTAGCATCTCAAAGGAAAGCTTTAGTCAAGGTTTAAAGGATAATAAATGAGTTCTATTTTATGTAGAGAAAGATATACACATATATACACACATACATGTATATATGTGTATATATATATATGTATATGTATATATATAATGGTATATTGAAGCCAGTGTGGATGGAGCTTTCAGGAACCTGATTGAGTGAAAGATGTCCCTGCCCACAACAAACATTGGAACTAGATGGTCTTTAAGGTCCTTTCCAAAGCAAACCCTTCAGTCATTCTGTGAATGGGGTGTTCCTGCCAAGGTCAAGTGCAGCATTACAGAAAGCATAGGAAGGCCTGTTTGAATCCTTGCAAGGCAGACAATTAAGTCAAACATTGCTGATACCTCAAAGGTGAATGCAACTGTGCCAAATAGGTAGTGAAAAGGAAAAAGGATATCCTTGGAAGAAGGATAATACATTATTCTCTCCTAATATACTCTCCCAGGCTCATGCACTGGGAAATACTTTAACCTTTACAAGTGAGTACAGACTTCCTGATGCTAGTTTCAGCTCTTGCAGAATATCACAGGGTTCCTTATTACCATTCTAAGTAACATTAAAAAGAACCTGAGATAAAGTTGCAAGTAAAAAAGACAGATTTGTTTAAACAGTATTTTCACAGTCAATGTACTATTTCAATGGGCAACAGTATCTAATGAACAAGAATCTGTGTGAAGGTGCCCGATAAAGCTTGGTTTTCAACCTCTGCATTGCAAATGATTACATGGGCAATATTATAAATCAAAAAGGAACAACCTGGCACACTGGAACTTGAACACTGGAGCAAAATCCTGGCATTGCTACAGTCAAATCATGCAGTGCTTATGCTGAGGCTGGGATTTTTTGCACGTTTCTGATGAATCAACAGGACAAATGCAGTTTTCAGTCTTTACTCAGACTCACATGAGTAATTTAAAGATTCCAGTGGCTTCTCTGAAGCATGCTTAGTTGAAGCTCAAATAAAATGCTGATGTGGCCAATTAATGCCTTAATTTTACTTGTGGGTTGAAATCAGTGCAATCATTAACCTGTTTGAAGTGCTTTGCTGACTTGAAGTTAAGACTTTATAAGAAGATGAATGCAGATTGAAGTCCAATAGCATTTTGCATAAACATGATAAAGCTTGGAAAAGTAGTTTTTTTAGTTGACATAAGTGCCCACAGTCTTGTGGTATAAAAGTAACACTTGGAATATCTGTGTAAGTCACTCCTGAGTATTCAGAAGGCATGTTTTACAGTGGTTTCCTTCACTAATGAAGGCAGCCACATGTGGGATGAAATCTGGGAAAGTGCTGGACGGAGCACAGCAACAGCACCCAATAATTCAGGAAAGAAAATAAAGATGACAAACTACAGAGAACCCTAAACATATTCTGAATATGGTAGTCAAGATACTGATTTTGTTTTGGACATTTTGATTTGTATCCCTTACTCTTGCATAAGGTACCTTGGGACCTTTTAAAGAGCACTTTCTTCTACAGAGCCTCTAACAGTATAGCTCTTCCTAATCATGTGCTGGAGTAGGATTTCAGCATTGACTTGGAAACATACTATATACTAAATCACTAAAATGATTTTCTGGAACAACTTGCTTTTGTTTTGGTGGTCTTCTATTCAAGTAATAGCATGGACCACATTTTATGACAATAACCTGATTTCTTTTCTCTATTCAGTTTTGTTCCTATTGTAATTGTAGTTTTGTCATCAAGGCAGATGAATTTGCTCTCCTGGCTCACTGGTAGAGGCATTTCATCACACCACACGTGAAACTGTGCATATCTGTGGAAGAGCACACATGAAGGTGTGCACATGTGAGCTATTAAGGAATTGTTCCACTTGACTGCTTATGATTTTAATTACAAACAAGCCATATTTATTTTGCTCCTGATTTCTCTCTCAAGCTGATGTGCAAGCTCAGGTAACAGCTGCCCTTGATCTAAAGGCTCTTACTCACATTTTCAACCTCTTTCTGGGGATGCCAGTCTATTCTTTGTGCTGCTGAAACATCACTTCGCATGGCATGCTGCATGCAGCAAAGAGGCCTTGCTGGAAAGAGGAGGCAGAAGCACAGGGACACTGCCAAAACCAGAAATATCTAGCAGCATATGGCCTCAGCACTGGTGGACAGGATCAGCAGCAGTTAGTGCTGCAGCTGCCACTGAACAGACTGGGTAAGAGAGCTGGCATTCTTCTGCAACAACTCTCCATTTCACTAAATGATTAGAGTATTAAAGTCGGTAGAAACCAGCAAAAAAATTGCTCCATATAGTATATACCCGAAATAGGCCGTATGAGGCTTCAGATTTTAACTCTGTATCTTTTATTCTCTATTCTGATTGGATAGAAAAAATCTGATTTCTCCTTTTCCTGATTTTGGATACTTATATATCTTTTTTTTTCTAGTGGATTAACCCCATTCTCCATCTGGAGGCCTGGGATTGTACCACATTTTCCTTGCTTTTACAGTCAGCTGGAAAATCTCCAGCCCTGAATGGGGCTGTATGTCCTTGGCTTTGACATTTGGTTTCTAGTCTCCACTAATAATCAGGGTTAATTCCTTTACTTGTCACGATGATTTGTGGAGTTTGAATTGCCCTAATTTATACAATGTTTCTGTGTCTGCACCAGCCCCCCATCCTGTGTCTGTCACTCAAGTAGCATCTCACTCTGTACTGGGAATGTGGGAAGCACATACTCAAAGAGGTACCTCTTTGACTTGCTCGTCTCTCCTATGGGGAGGATGAGTACATGCATTAAGTAGCCACACCAGTTACATAGTTTTATGTCTCCTCTTCCTCCAGAGCTCAGCCTCTCTCATCATCCTCCTCAAACTGGATCTTAACTTTTCAAGTGAAAACCAGAGAGATATGTTGACATCATCATTCACTGTATATGGCTTTCTTTTCATTGAATCAGAGAACAGTTTGGGTAGGAAGGGCATTTAAAGATTATCTAGTTCCAGCCCCCCTGTTATGGACAGGGACACCTTCCACTAGACCCGATTGCTCAAAGCCCCATCCAACCTGGCCTTGAACCCTTCCAGAGATGGGGCATCCACAACTTCTGTTCCAGTGCCTCACCACTCTCACAGTGAAGAATTTCTTCCTAACACCTAGTCTAACCTATTCTCTTTCAGTTTGAAGCCATTCCACCTTGTCCTATCACTACACAAGCTTGTAAAAAGCCACTCTTCATCTTTCTTGTAGGCTCCCTTCAGGTATAATGTCTCCCCAGAGNACTGGGAATGTGGGAAGCACATACTCAAAGAGGTACCTCTTTGACTTGCTCGTCTCTCCTATGGGGAGGATGAGTACATGCATTAAGTAGCCACACCAGTTACATAGTTTTATGTCTCCTCTTCCTCCAGAGCTCAGCCTCTCTCATCATCCTCCTCAAACTGGATCTTAACTTTTCAAGTGAAAACCAGAGAGATATGTTGACATCATCATTCACTGTATATGGCTTTCTTTTCATTGAATCAGAGAACAGTTTGGGTAGGAAGGGCATTTAAAGATTATCTAGTTCCAGCCCCCCTGTTATGGACAGGGACACCTTCCACTAGACCCGATTGCTCAAAGCCCCATCCAACCTGGCCTTGAACCCTTCCAGAGATGGGGCATCCACAACTTCTGTTCCAGTGCCTCACCACTCTCACAGTGAAGAATTTCTTCCTAACACCTAGTCTAACCTATTCTCTTTCAGTTTGAAGCCATTCCACCTTGTCCTATCACTACACAAGCTTGTAAAAAGCCACTCTTCATCTTTCTTGTAGGCTCCCTTCAGGTATAATGTCTCCCCAGAGCCTTTTCTTCTCTAGGCTGAACAGCCTCAACTTCTTTCTCAACCTGTCCTCAAAGGGGAGGTGCTCCAGCAACTTGATTATTTTTGTGGCCCTTCTCTGGGCTCATCCCAAAAGGCTCATGTCTCTCTTCTGTTGAGGACTGCAAAGCCTCCACAGCTGTCCTGCACAGTCTGGGCAAAATTTTTGTGATCAAGCAGCAATCCAAAGTTATGTTAAGTCTTGAACATCTTGAACATTTCTCCCCCAAATCTCCTTCATGTGTAAAAGCCACACATCCCAGTACAATTGCCTTGGAACAGAGCAGACATTGCCACATTAGACATAAAAGAGAAATTCTGAGGTTAAATTAGATGAGTTTTAGAGAGCCAGAGACATTAGGGTAAATAATAGCTACAAATTACTTCAGTCTCTAAGAAGCAAGAGGGACTGTGTTGCTCTTGCCAAAATGACCATGTAAGAAGTATAGCAAAAAAAAAAGGGGGGCTCTATCATGGTAAACTCAGGAAGACAGTATGGAAATACATCTTTTAGGGCTCTTTTGTGAGAGATCAGATGACTGTTGCCAGCTGATGTGTCACAGAGCTACTTAAAATCTGCAGTGGATAGTAGATCCTCCAGATCTCCTCTCAGAGGCTTCCACTAGGACAGATGTTACACATTCAGCAACACTAAAATAAAAAAAAATAGATGATAGACTGAAAGTAAGACATAAATTCTCATATTAACTTGCCCTACTTTGTAACAGAACCCCAGAACAGCTGTAAATTATTTTTAAACCCTTTTATTCTGACCACAGCCTCTGGGCTATGTTCTTGTATATGAAAGTAGGTGCATGACTTTCTTCTGAGGAGAGGGCAAACTGAGGCAGTGGGATACAGCAGGCAATCCTGTGAATCCAGGATAGTGTATCTACAGAGAAACCACCAAAACCTAACTTAAATTATGATCTGTGCAGCTGAATGTGTGCAACCAAACCAGCGCTTTAAAAGCTGTTGGGGTTTGCTAGAAGAGACAATCAAAATCAACATTGTTTGCTCAGCTTCTCAGCAACCTTTTGATAAGACCCCCAAAAAGTGATATGTGGAAGCAAATCACTGACTGCAAGACAAAAGGCAAAGTCTTTTGGCATTTAATATCTGGGTAAACAATGGGAAAAGAAAAGATGCCAGAGTTTGGTACTATTTGTGACAAAATATGTCAACCAAGGGATGACACAGAGAAGTATGGATATTTGGAGTTTATGAGATTTATGTACTTATGCTGAAAAAGGAGTGACTGCTTTAGTACTTCTTACATGTGAGCAATTATATACTGCACTGAAGGTAGTAGATACCATATCTAAGGATGCAATGAGAGGAGTGTGCAATTTCCCCCAAGTTAAATGACAATTAGTCTGATAGTTACTACCCACAGAATCAAAGAAGTATCAAATGAAGAAAAAAGCCAAGGGACAGTACTTTTCTTGAGCAGTTTTGGCCAGCAAAAAACATAGAGATGAGTGAGGAAGTGCCCCACAGGTCTGGGGAAAGTAGGACATTTCTCAGTGCTGCATAAAAAAAAGGTCAGTGTTAGATAAAGTCTTGACTAAAACATCAAGGTTGCTTCCTCTTAGAAGCAATCTGCAGCACCCAGAATTGAGGTTAAGCATTTGGACTAATCACTTTGCAATATCCTACTGAGCTGTGAGAATTAAATTGGTGACCAGGGGAAGCTGGCTGGGAATGTTAGGTTGCTCTAACCAGTAAAAATGCTATACTACAATGTTTTTTTCCCTTCCCTTATACTTCTTAACCTCAAGCTTCCAATTTGGGTTGGTTTGGAATAGCCTGTCAGCAGGAATATAGAGGGAAAGTTGTCTTTATGAAAGGGTTTGTAGAGTGCCATTGCCTCTGGCGGACCATATTCTGCAGGACAGAAGGGTTTTTCCCAAGTCTTTGCTCCTACATAGAACACCTTAGAAATATAGCCCTAGGAAAACTGGGCACTGTCTAAAATTCTGTTTTAAATGGGAAAGAGTACATCAGTTTATATCCCTGATGTCCATAGCCTAGGGTAGGGCAGTGGCTGAGCACTGAACACGCTTTACTGGAGTGAAGGGAACTGGCTAAGCAAAGAATTATTAGTGCATTTGAAAGCAAGAATTGCATGTGTTTTCTATGAACTTTAATTGGGAGAAGGGACAAACAAATGCTTTGCCATAGATGAATGCAGCAAGTCTCATCACAGTTTAAATATGCNTTTTTCTTTTTTTTTTTTGCCTCTGGCTATTCACAGGGGTTTTATGTGATTGTTTATTTGGATATCCAATAAATAACAGAACACCTCCTCATGCAGTGCACAGTATTTATACAACCACCTGAGAGCCAAAGACACTTCCCTGATAGGCAAGGGCTGTCAGGAGACCTTGGGCAGTTTTAAAATTGTTGTATGTCTCTTCAGTCAGACATTCCTATCCTTTGGCTACACAGGTTGAAAAGAGCAGAATTTGTCCACAGAGATGCAGACTGCTGTCTTTCATTTCTATCCTCAAAGAAACATTTTAATTCCATAATCAATAGATTAAAATGGAGTGATCTCTGTGTAACTGACCATAGACAAGCTATTGCCACTTAATTGTTTAAAGCATAAATTATCCAAAATGCTCTAGTTTGATTTCAAGAAAGGCAGAACTGGCTTTCCTAAAACAGAAGAGAACTTTTGCCTGAAGTTCAGATGGTTTTGAATGAGCCTGTGAAAAAGTTCAATTTATTTTCCACTCCAGATTTCAGATTGGTGGTACTCCAAGCTTTCATAAGCTCTAGATAGTGACCTATCTATTTATACCAATTAATGAGTTAAACTCTTCAAACATCTTGAGAAAAGCCTCAGAACTCTTGGACTTACTGTTTTCATTTGTCATCAAGTATTTGGTATTTTCTGTCTTATAGACTAGTTTTGAGTTCCTGGCATGTGCAAGGAAGAAAACAGAGCTAAAGCCAGAAAGAAGCAGCAGCCCTGTTGAAGAGCTATTGTTTCTGAGATTCCCTCTTTATTTCCTGGTCTTTCTATACATGATGGAGGCCAAAGGCTGATTTTACTAGACTTGCCAAGGCCAACTGATACAAGAAGCTGCTTAACCAGTTCTGTAACATTTACCCTTTTTCATCACTAACACTTAATACTGTAGATTATAAATAGCCTCTTGCCTTGCGATCAACCTAACATACAGCTGGAAACTTTCCAGGAGCTTATAGTTAAGATCTTTAAAAACCTCTGCTCCAGAAAGCTTCAATTATTGCCTCTGCAGTCAAGGGGAGAGGAGTTCATGGAGCCTCTACAGTTGTTTTGGGAAGGGCTCCTCCTAACAAGTCCCAGCTTAGGAGACACCATGGCTGCCTCCTGGGAGGGCATTGCCTATGTCTCATCATGCTCCCTCTGAAATGCGTATCTCCTAGTCTGGTGTGTTTCTAAGATGACTTGTAAATCAAAGGATGGTAGTGTTACAGCTGAGGTAGCTTGGGATGGAAATTTGGAGCAGGGAGACCTAGGAAGACATTTATCTTGCTGTGATGGGTATGCATATAACTGACTTTCAGATTCAAACATAGCTTTTGATACATCCTCTAGTCTCCCTCACTCATGAATAGCAGAGGATTCCTTGGAACAGTTCCAAGATAGGTATCCCTCAGCTGGAGCAGTCCTAGCCTTTTCCCAGAACCACGTGGGAAGGTATGAAAGGAAAGGGACTCTTTCCTCCAGATAGAGCCTGGGCTGGGACTGTATCTGAATAATTGCAAGCCCCTGTGCCATTCCCACAAGAAGATATCTGCTCTTGGCCCAGCTATCCCTGGGTTATCTTTGCTTTCCACCTCACCTGCCCATGCTTTACACATGTACAGAAAAGTACTGGGAAGCCCCATGGAGACATAAGGCTACCCCTGTGCCAGAAGGATTTTCTTGCATTGGCCCCACAGCACTGCTCTTCTCAGAACCTGAAGTCACAGTTCCCTCCTGGCCCTCCATGAAGTCTGCAAATAGGCATTTTTCAGACCTGTAACTCACTACCTCATTGCTCACTGACACTCCATTGAAGACCTTTGGATAATCTAAACAGAGACATCTTCTGTGGGAGGCAATATGCAGCAGAAAGCAAGCCGTGCATGCTGATGTGTTTTGGCCAGGCTCTCCAACCTTGTCCTCCCTGTGTACCTTGCTGACAGCACCCTCAGCCAGCCACCCTGCTTGCAGGCAGCAGGGACTGTCAAGTTGTGCACTGGCTACATCCCATCAAATGCTAGTCTTTACGGACTAGAAAACCCAAGAAGGCTACGGTTCCCCACCCCTTAAATGTCTGTGTGTCTTGTCTACAGTGAGCACAGTCCCTGGACACACCCCAGGGTATAGTCTAGGCTGTTCCCAAAAGTGGGTTCAATTGGACCTCTCTGTTTTGTGGAGCATTTGTGAGCTGTGGTATGGGGACATTAATTGTATTTATTTATTCATTTTTTTCCTTTTTTAATAGCAACATAGATACAGGGGCCAGAAGAGCCTCATGAAGGCATTTCAAAACAGGCTGCACGCATCTGGGAAAGAGCAATTTGTGCAGACAAGAAGGGAGACTTTGTAAACTACAGATCTTGGAGGGTTTGTGCTGACAGAGAAAGAGGCAGGCAGATCCCACTGCTGTTGCTGTGGGAGCAAGGAGTGCAGCATGGCTGGATTATCTGGAGGAGACTGGGTGGAATTTTCCTAAGAGTTAGGCAGCATAACATGCCAGGACAGCAAATGACTGGAGGCAAGTGATTCATTGTGCTAAGTACTGTAAAGCCAATAAAACAGATGTCCTGGCTGGACTGAGGACAGAACAACACATTGTATTAAATAGATTTATCAATAGTATAATGAATATTTTCTTCAGATTGTTGTAAAGTTGGGGTTTTTTTTTTAATGTCCTAAAACATTATAACTAGATATAGCATGAAATCATCTAGTAATAGTTACCAAAATCCTGTCTGACACTGAAACGTTAACAGTGTAAAAAATAAGACTTTAAGTCTGGACGTACTGGGGTTATTAGCCAGTCCTGTGCAACTGATTTATACCCTTACATTTCCATTGATACCAGTGGGAGTGAATGGATCTGAGGAAACTGAATATACGGCCCAGTAGTTTTTTTATTGACATGCAAAACAAAGGGCTAAATTTAAAGTTAATATTGACTGAAAGAAGAATCTCTTATCTGAACCTAGACACAGAAAAACTGTCATATGCCTAGGGAAAGTGATGATGATTTTACTTCAAAGCCTGATGGCCCTGCCTATGCACATGAATATAGTGTGACCCAGAAAGGTTCCAGACATACTAAAGGTTATGAGATGGCACCTGCCCTCTATTAACACCACCTCATTGGCACAGAAGGGTTCTGTGAAGAGGCAGCTGGAGGTTTCCTCCAAGCACCACAGAGCAAGACAGTGACCTGTAGGGGCAAACAAAGTTATGGACATGGCCTAGGTCTCCTGCAGTTAGGCCAGTAAGGGGTCTGTTTGGCTTTTACCACAGGAAGGACTGGTGACACTCTGTGGGGGTATTCATACCTGCTTTCTTCTGGGAAGTGTTCAGGAGAGACATGAGCATTAGCTGCAAACCAAATGTCATTTACCTATTGAGAAACAGAGAAAGTGTTTTCTCTAGATGTTTTTCCAAAGGATCCAGGTTGACCAAGAAAGCCAGTGGAATCCTGGCTTTTATCAGTAATAGTGTGGCCAGCAGGACCAGGGCAGTGATTGTCCCTCTGTAGTTGGCACTGGTGATGCCACACCTCAAGTGCTGTGTTCAGTTTTGGGTCCCTCACTACAGGAAAGACATTGGGGTGCTGGAGTGTGTCCAGAGAATGGCAATGAAGCTGGAGAAGGGTTTGGAGCTATGAGGAGCTGCTGAGGGAGCTGTTTAGTCTGGAGAAAAGGGAGCTCAGGGCAGACTTTATCAATCTCCCCAAGTACCTGTAAGGAGATTGCAGCCAGGTGGAGGTCCTGTCTCTTCTCTTAGGTAACAAATGATGGGACAAAAAGAAATGGCCTCAAGCTATGCCAGAAGAGTGTCTGATTGGATATTAGGAAAAACAGGCTGCCCAGGAAAGTGGTTGAATCACCATCCCTGGAAGTATTTAAAAGATGTGTAGATGTGGCACTTAGGGGCTTGGTCAAGGGTTGGACTTGCCAGTGCTGGGTTAATGGTTGGACTTGGTGATCTCAAACATCTTTTCCAACTTAAACAATTCTATGATTCTATGGCTCTATGGACATTCCTCAAAATAACTGAAAAGCTACATTTTTGTGGTACCATCGCATGCTTAAGTCCTTTGTTCCAGAACCTTCTCTACTACAGTAGTGCTCAGCTCTCCAGTCAGGATACTCTCTGGTATCTCTCCTGGATAGGCCACCAGAGCCTTTTTTTATTCCTTTGAAATTATCAGGTACTGACAGAGTGGTGGTACACTAGAGGTTTTAGTCATATATGTGAAGCTCTTGAGACAGTTTCTTAAGTAAAAAGCTGTTGTGAAATGGCCTGAGTGATCTACTTAGACTATGCCTATCGCTGATGTGGTTTACCTTTTGCTGCCCAAATCACAAAGAAGACTTTCCCTAAGGAAAGAAGAACATGACCGCCACCTTATTTTAAGAAGCCAACAGCCACAAAGCTTCCCCTGTTGTAAGCACTATTGTTACCACATGTTCTAATGAGAGTACCAGAAAGAAACACGAGCCTGTGCAGCTTGCTTTTGTCTTGAGTAGATACTTACTTTAATTACAGATCATATCCTGACTCCCGTCCTCTCCACTCTGCTCATGCTGATCCATTACTGCATAACAGACAGGTCTGTCTGAACATGAGCATGATCACGGCTGTGCTTTTCTCTGGTCAAAAGCTGGAGTCAAATTAGGATAGTGATAGCAATCTTAAAATAATAAAAATAAAATGAAGAAATGCAGATGATCAAGTTTTTGGAGGGTGTGTGTGGGAGGTAATGACATCTAAAGAAGATTGTGAATTAATCACTGTCCATAATATTCCTAGAAGTATCTTACCAAGGCATTAATTTTAATCTTTACCAGTTGAATAACTGCTGCAGGGTGCATTTGACTTTCCACCTCCAGTGGGGTAGCCCATTCTGAGAGTTAAAGATCTCTCTGTCCTTTCCATGAAATCTTGTGCTGTTTCATGTGTGCAGTGTACTACTTACTCTACTGGAAAAAAAAACAGTAAAATAAGAGAGGGGGAAAAAGTCACTGTTAGTATAAGGTGTTGTTTTGTTTTTTCATGTAAAAAAGAATCTTTGCCACTTTCATGACTCTTTTATGAACCCTATCCCTTCGACAGACCTTTCAGGCTTCAACAAAGGAGCTGCAGTTCTCACCAAACAAGGAAAACTTGTTTAAAAGCCTTCCATGTCCCAGGGAAGCTTGTTGCTTGTGACTGCCTCAAGATATGTCAAATTGGGTTAACTGATGTCTCGTTATTATTATAAAGTGCACTGTCTGATAATCAGACTAGTTGAGACCATAAGCCAGTCTGCTGAGCAGGCAAAACACTGTGAAAGCCCACGTCAGATTATGGCAAAGCAGGGTGTTCTTTCAAATGAAAATCTCCAGATGGAATATTGACAGCTCTAGGGAATTTGACTGGCAGTATCCAAGATGGTCTGATCATCAGTATCATATGATATTGTTTTCTGCCTGTCCCAAAGACTTCTGAATGTGACTGTCAATCCCTCTCCTGCAAGGCAAGTGGTTGCCACCAGTATTCGAAAGATTAAGGTCTGCCAACAGCAATCCATTTTATTTCCCTTGCAGACAGACCAAAGCACAGACACCATGCAGAAGCCCAAATTCCAGTGCTCAAAATAGCACACAGATTTTCGGCTAGGATTAGCATCACTCAGGCTGCACACTGCAACTGATGTGTTTGGGGAGCTGATCCTTATTTTCCTCTTCTGCCTTAACCCTCATTTGGGCTGAATATTCAGGAGTGCTTTGCTGCCATTGGAAATGCTAAGGTAAGGGAAGAGGTTTCCAAGAGAGCTCATACAGAGTTAAGTAGTGCCTGTCACATGTCCCTCAAAATCTTTCTGGAATATGTGGACCACAAAATGTGGGGCAGCAGATGTGGAGAGTTACATTTTGAGGGGATTTAGAGTAAAGAGTATGCAGGACCTGGACTTATTTCTTCCATTTACGTATAAAAAAATTCTGTCTATGACAAGATGTGACATTGCTTCCAAAATAAATAACACTTCAAAGACAGCAACCGAAAAAGGTAGCCTCACCCACAAACCTATGTAATGTCTTTGTACTTAGGGATTTCAAATGTTTTTCCAGCAGGACCCATCACATTATTGTATAAATTATTTCTGTCTACTGGAGTGCTCTCTATAGTGAGTGGGGAAAAGATGGAGAACAACAGCAGACATTTCTCCTTGCCTTGCTGTGCTTACAGATGACTCCTTGGATGCTGTAGGATTAGACAGGTGGGAGTCATTCAGGCCCCTCTTTTGTTCATACCTTTCTCAGGTGGTGTCTCACCTTTGAAGTCTGAATGGGTACAGCCTACCCAGACATGTAAGAAGAAAACAAAACTGAAATGCTTAGTAGTTCTATGACTGCACTGAATAACTAGGCTACACCTGAAGTGCTGGGTCTAGCAGAGGACAGGTTAAATGAACTGCAGCAGGGTGATACACGTTCACCTCCCATGTGCAGACTTCCTCACTGCCCTTTTGAAGCCTTCCATCCTGTGTACAATAAACTCAAGGTGCCTGGAGTAGACTGTGAAGGTGATGGAGAGCAGCCCTGTGTTCCTGGTGGCCTTGGCCTCCTTACAGGTGGTCAGCACAGCTGGCAAACATTTGCTTTAGCTTCCATCTTCATGTGGCTTAGCTGTCTGAGGCAGCTGCTAGTCCTGGTATCCAGAAAGCCCTGTCCATGCTGGTGTCCTTGCATCTGAATTCCCCTGTGCAATTTACTCTACTGCAGTTAGACACCTGTGGTCAGAAACATCAAAACTACTCTCACAGAATCACAGAATATGCTGAGTTGGAAAGGACCCACCAGAACCACCAAGTCCAACTCTTAGCCCTGTACAGGACAGACCCAAGAGTCACACCAGGTGTCTAACAGTACCATCCAAATGATTCCTGAACTCTGCCAGGCTTGGTGTTTTCCTGGGAAGCCTGTTCCAGTATACAACCACTCTCTGGGGGAAGAACCTATTCCTAAT
>VWZF01005696.1:48143-64631 GCA_013396755.1 Sclerurus mexicanus | reverse complement strand
AGTATCCCTTCCAGTCCTGTGTCCAAGTCATTTATGAAGATGTTGAAGAGCACAGGGCCCAGGATGGAGCCCTGTGGAATCCCACTAGTGACAGGTCACCAGTCTGATGTCACCCCATTCACTGCTACCCTCTGTGCTCCACCCATGACCCAATTGCTCACCCACCACATGGTGTGTTTATCCAGCTGTTCTGGGCATTTTGTCCAGAAGGATCTTGTGAGAGACAGTAGTGAAAGCTTTACTGAAATCCAAAAAGATGACATCAAGTGGCTTTCCTTGATCAACTCAGTGGGTTACCTTCTAGAAAGAAATCAAGTTTGATAAGCAGGACTTTCCTCTCATGGAGCTGTACTGCTTGTGACCAAGAACTGTGTTGTTTTTCAGGTGTTTTTCAATACTTTCCAGAAAAGTCTTCTCCACAACCTTACCAGGCGCTTAAGTGAGACTGACAGGCCTGTAGTTTCTGAGGTCCTCCTTCTTGCCCCTCTTGAAAATCAGGACAATCTTCAGCAGCTTCCAGTCACCTGGGACCTCTCCTCAGGACACCAAATTCTGGGTGCTAAAATACCTGTGGACTAGCTGTGTAAAAGAAAATTTTAACTGGTAGCAAAGGACTTCTTTCCATGGAAGACAGCACTGTAAATGATTAAACCCCAACTGCTCTGTCACAGCAGGAGGATTCTAGCCCATTACATTTCTTACAGAATAAAACCAGTGATGAACCCAGAATACTTTGGCATATGAAAACCTGTGAACAGGAATGTTCTTGCTGCTCCCTGGAACTGATGGTTTGACAAGGAATAAATTCATATCATTCCCTTCCCAGGGAACTCTGCTGTCTTTATTTAGAAAGAAACACAGAAAAATGTAGGAGATACATGCAGAGATAAACTGCAGAGCAAATAAGAGATAGAAGGAGAGAGTTTGAGAGAAGCCAATGCTTGGCTGGGAAGTTTAAACAGCCCGAGGAGTGAGATAACTGGCACATGGGTGTGCCCATAGGTTTGCGTGCTTATGTTACACGTGTAGTTTCTTGACTTTCCCCACATTCACCCATGAATAGGTCAGATATTCTGCCTGTGCTTTATGCAAACATTGTGCCTTCTGTCTCATTGCCATCTAGCCTGTGTGAGCTTTTTTGTGGCAATGTAGGCATAAGTAGGGATGATCTGGGCTTGTACGTGAGTGTGTATGGCCAATGTGGTGTGCCACTAAGCATCACTGCTCCCAGTATGGTGAAGGGCAGGGGAAGCTGGACATGCAGTGACTTCATGTCTGAAATGGGGGAAGACTAATTACTTCCTCAGATTGAAAATATTAGCTTAATTCTGTAGTGCTGTTGATTTGTGAGTGTAAGGGAGCTGTTCTCAGTCTGTATAGTGTCATAGCGTGGGGTGGAAGAGTGCACAGAAACAACATGAACAGTTCCTTCTGCACCCACCTGCATCATTTGTCACCTGGGGTTGGACCCTCAGGGCACTCAGCAGCACCCCGGGAGTAAATGTCCCCAAGAAATAAACAGCACCCTCTATGCATGAAAAAGTGATTCACAACACTGTATGGGCAAAGTTTAGTCTGTTGGATAGACCCTTTCTGATCTGGTCACTAAGAGGTATATTGCCTCTGTGTGAACACACTGCCCACATGCTATTAATAGGAATGACATGTTTTTGGACCAAGAGAATAACACACTCCTAAGGAAATTAGGAAGTTACAAATGGGCCTGAAAGCATTCATGGCATCATCTCTTTGACTTTACAGTCCGTCTGGAAGAGACCACTGCAACAACTTTGAAATATGAAACCTTCAGCCCTTCAAAGAATTGACTTCAGTAGATATTGTCCAGAGATTGTGGAAATGCCATGTAATTTATTTATAAAAGTAATAACATTGCTAGGGCTATTCAGAGGATCTTAAATCAGTTTGCATTCTCCTCTTTAGTGGAAGTCCATCTTTCTGTTCAAGCCAATATTTTATGTGTAAAAGGAGTGATTCACTAGTCAAGACATAGCAATAATCTGAATTCCCTAACTAGTCTAAACAAGAGATAATAGATTTTTTTCCCCCTCTCCCTCTTCTCTCCATCCCTGCAGCAATGTCGATAGCTCAGCCTCAGAACCTATAGCAGATGAACAGAGGGAACCTGCAAGGAACAGAGGAAACTGGAAAAGGCAATCCAAAGCTACAGTCAAACAAAAAGCACAAGCAAGTGAATGATTCTGCTTCAAGATCTCCAGGCTGGTATACTCCCATTGCCCAGCAGTACCTCCACACAGTGTAGAGCAGTGCCCTGTGGGTCAAGTCAAGGTGTCAAACTCAACAGAGATGTTTGGAGAGATCAGAGTTGTTAGTTCCAGAGCAGCACCACGTAGGCATGTCTGCTACTGATCTTACCAGAACTACATGCAGACAGCCTGGTCATCTCTGCTTTCTTCCATGACAGCTCACAGCTCTGAGGTGAGAGCCGGCAGAGCACCACTCTCATGTCTGTGTCCTCTTGGCATGGCTTGATCTCTCAGCAAAACACTGCAACTCCAGGAAGGCACTTTACTTGGGTGGAGGAAAGTTTTAAATTGATTTTGCCCTTTTTCTCTTGTCAGTGAGTGGTGGAACCTCTCCTATTTTGATGTGACACCTCTTGTCCATTTAGATGAGGATATGTTTTCAGCTTTTGGCATTTACTTTTTTCTTCCAAAGCCTCTAAGTATTTGGATGTACAAAGAGGCAGGTTCCCAAATTCATTAAGGAAACTTTTGTTTGTTGACCCTACGATGTGTGCAAAAGCTACAGACTGAAGGTGCAAAAGCTACAGACTGAAGGTTCAAAATCTCTCAGACAAAGCACCAGATTATGAGCATTTTCAAGTTAACCTCATTATTCTGACTCGCAAGGTCTAGATATTTTGGGCTGACAATGTAAGCAAGCCTCTTTCTGTGCTCTCCAACCCTTGCCTTTCACTTCTTCTCCAGCCCCAGCACGACAGCTGCTTTAGGAATTTACCACTTGGGCTCTCTGTTGTTACTGCAATTGCGGTTAGCCGAATTTTTTTTCCTAGGGGGGGAGAAGGGGAATAGCAGTCTTGTTACAAATTTCCATGACTATTTTTAAGCTGCATGAATTGCCAATAAACTAATAACTGCTGATTTCTGAGTTGCTGATTTGTCTGCTTGTTCATAAGTAGGAACAAAAACTGTCTCAATTTTTCCAATTCTATTTAGTATGCTCTTATCCTCTGATGTGGACTAGGGGCCCTGCTGTAACTCAATTTAATTTGAAGCAGCCAGCCCATTAGGGCTGAAAACCTGACCATTGACTCAATTATGTTCAGAACATTTTAAAATCCTACTCTGTCCTGATATTAAGCCTCACAATGACTTCATGCCACACACTGGCAAGATGGCAGCCTTCAATGAGAGTAAACATAATGCATTTTTTCAAGATGAGATGTTCTTCCCTGGAGGAATTTAGGCCAGATTCTGACCTTAACAGAATCTGGTCTAACTCCATGGGTTTTCATGACATTATCATAAAATTATTTATCTAAAGTGTAATGAAAAGTATTTTTTGGAGATGGACTATAGGCCCTAGAGGGACCTTCTTTTTCACAGAAGGTGCAACTCACCCCCAGTACAGCAGGTCTGTGCAAAGGCACTGGGCCATGAAGAAGAGCTTGAGAGGCAGCAAGCCAGTTGTCTTTCTGTGCACATGGTGAATCAAATAAAAGAATTGTGAAAGTAATAAAGCAAATATTTTTTTCAAACTTTGAAGAATCCCATATTGTGTGAACATATTGTAATTTATCTTACCCAGCCTTCAACATCACTAAGAAGAATCTTTAATACACTTTTCTAGTGAAAATGTTTGCATCTCTCAAAAAAATAAGATTGTTGAAACCACTGTAAAAGACAAAACAAAACCAACATAAAATTAATGGCAAGGCAGTACCTTTTCATACAGCACGTGAACAGAACTCATTGCCACAGGACGTTTTATGGCCCAGATGTATAAAAGATAAAAGACCTCAAAACGCCCTAATACTGTGTAAGAAATTTCCAGTGTGCTTCCTGATGGCCTAGGAGTCACCTCTGACTCAGGAAATCATCAAAACACTGATGGCTGGACTGTGGGTAAAGAACAATATTTCCCCTTGACTGCTGTCAGTAGCCACTGCCAGACAGGGTACCAGGATAGATGGACCTCTATTATAAGTGTCAATATTTTATATTCTCATAAGAAAAAATGGAGATTCTGATGGGGAAGTGGTCTTCCTTTATGCCTTGTGGTAAACTTTAACTGTATGAGACCTAGCTAATTTATTTTTAAATTATTGCACCTGATTTTGCATATTTAAAATTTAAATTTTCAGAACCAATGCTTCAGTGATTTTTACAATAACACAAAAATTCAGTTAATTCTCTAACTTCAAAATCAAGGAGCATATTCACAGTTATGTTTCTCAAACAGTTCAAAGTATTTTTTCCCTGCAAAAGAATAAGTTTTAATTTGTTATTATTGTTGTTGCTGTTTGTTATTATCGCTGTTGTTAAGCAAGAAAGTATTCTAACTTTGAAAACTTTTGGTTTTCTGGCCAGAAAGCCACCAAATGCCTGGGTAGTCTTATTCTATAGATATGCCATATTATGACATCTTTAAAGAGACTTGCTGCATGTCACTGTGGATCTAAACATTAGCCCAAACCTCTGAGTGATCCTGATTAGTATCATAAAGAAGAATATTTCTTCTCTCTCCCTCTTATGACAAATTTTCAACAGACCCAAAACGGCACCCTACTATTTAGCTTCTGTAGGAGTTAGACCTCTGTAAAGACTTACGGGGTGAGATTTTAGACTTGAATGGCCTTTTACTGGCAGTAGTGATTTTCCTCGTGGTTTTTAGTCTAATACAATTCCTTCTAAGGAATGGGGTTCCCTTTAGGTTTTGGCATTGTTAAGCCCCCTTTAGCATGAATCTGTAGGAGAGATTTCCAAAGCGAAATGTTTAATTATACTGTAGCCTCACTGGCAGATGAATAAAAGAGAGTTAGCTTGGCATCCTTCCCTGTTTGCAGCAACAAAGATTGTTTCAGCAACAATCTTTGCTGAACTTAATTACCTGTAAATTATACGACCTTAGGGCAGGTTGGACAATAGAGAGGAAACTAAGGCAATATACATACACTTCTCTGTTAACAATCACAATAGTGATCGTGCAGCCTGATTAATTTTGACTTGGCATCGGGGAGCAGCTGGCATTCTGAATTCCCCAGCTTGTTTTCCCCATGTCTCTGTGACTCAGACCTACTGCGTAGCCTTTCCATTCAGACGTCGACAATAATGACTAAATAATCCTTATCCAGAGATGGGAAGGGCAAAGAACAGGCAGTGCATGCCACACTCAACACTGCATGGAGAGGATTGGGGAAAGATCTCTTAATTTAAAAGACATGCAAATATGGTACCTGGGGACATGGTTGAGTGGTAGACTTGGCAGTGCTGACTTAATGGTTGGACCCGAGGTCTTAGAGGTCTTTTCCAACCTACGTGATTCTGTGATTCTCATGATGTTGGGCAGTGGCATTGCTGTCATTGTTGTCAGGGAGTGGGGCACAGCATGAGACTGCATGATTCTCTGGCTCCTTGTTGCTGCCAAAATACAGTCTGAGTCTCCTTCCTGCATAGGGTCCCCCAAACTCTAGTGGAAGAAAACGATCACCACCATCATTATAATAAATCCGCTCCATTCTCCCTGTACCCATTCTGGGGTGACTCAGAGCTGTGAGATTTGTCAGAGTATTATTTCATGCTTCCCATAAAACATGAAAAGGGCATTGATCTGATTCCCGGGTCTGAAATAATCAGTTCTAAACAATGGAGCATTAAATACTCACAGAGATCATGAGGGCTGGAAACTCATGTCTTCTCTTGCTAGAGAGCTGGGATCTTCCTGCCTTCTCCCTTGATCAATGAAAGGTGTTAAGTCCTGGCTGGGTGTGGAACCTCACACCCTCACAATACCATAATTAGTAGGAAGTCTGCTTTATATAACTTTATAGAGCTCTCAAATTTCCCCAAATCTCTCCTCCTGCTCTACTAAGAATTCCTTGGTATTGAAGCAGTTTAGATTTGTGTGAATATAAAGATATATGGAAAATATTCATGCATGTAACTTTTCCTGGATATGTGTTGTAAATACAGTACATGTCAGTCTGTGACAGTGTGACTGTAGTTCTGTCTGCCCTTTGGCCAGAGCAGAGAGTCACCCAGCCCAGCTGGTGCCTACTGATGAGCTCTGTGCACTGCAGTCCCTCCCTTTTCTCCATGGGGTCTCTGCTGGTGCCATCCGCCAGCCCCAGGTCTGCGCTCCTCTAGAAACTGCCTCTTTCTGAGACTTCAGCCTCACCTCATTGCTGCAGGAAGGCACTGACACTGGAGGAATCTGGGGGAAAAAAGAGCAAAAAATTAAATTACTGCTTCAGAGCAGGTAGTGATGAGATGAGTGCTCAGCTCCACCTCAGCAAATCAGTCCAGTGGTTTTCACCTGGAAAATGAGCCACTGCCTCCCTGCTGTCCACTGTGTCCAGGGAGGTGACTGTGTTGAAGTTTGCAGGTGCTCATCTTTGGTACCTTCCGTCTGGGGGACCGGCCTCAGGGCAGGGAGTTTTTAACTCTTTTAACCTCACGAGGCATCTCAGCTCTTTCATTGCCAAGAAGGCCACTGTCTTGCACTTTTTTCAGTGACTCTCAAAATCTGTAGTCCAGGTGTAGAGCTGGGCAGTGAGGCCAGGGATCTGGCTTGGTAGGAATGCCCAGATGGCAGAGGTTGGCTCCAGCATGGTCAGCTGCTGCTGGCCCACCTAGCATTGCCTCTCTATGTTTTCTACTCAATTCATGTACCCCAGCAGCAATTTGGCACTGTCTCTACTCTCAGTAGTTGCCAGGGACTGAGTGTGGCCCTCCTGCACTTGCAGCATCCCAGGCAGGTGGCTGCCCTTGTCTGGGAGAAGGGGCATCTTCAAATATCTGCTTTTCTTTCAGGGTAGGCCTCTTTTCATTGACATGAGGGCACTGTGCCTTGATCAGTACTTATTTTAAAATGCATTTAAACAAACCACCCCTGCAATGCTCTTCATGGCACCTGGCTCCCCTCCAAGAAACATGGTGGCATGAAAGCAGAGTTGATGGACTTCTTCCTCTACATCCTTAAAGATCTTGTCCCTTTGACAAATGAGCTCCTTTTAACAGATGGTGGAAGAAAGGACTGTGATATAGTATGAGGAATGGTGGAGTGACTAGCCAGAGAAAGAAATAGGAGTCTCAGAGGAGAATACATATGCCCTATCAAAACAGAGATCAGACTATTCATGAAAAAGAGCTATAGAAACCCAGAATGAATGTAGGGAACCAGATGCTGGGCCTGCCATTACTCCATGCCAGCCTGGGAGAACACAACAGCTGGAGATCTAGCAAAGTATCTTCACTGGTGTCACACTCACTGGTGTCATCAGCCATGGTTCACCCCATTCGAAGATCAAATATTCTGAGTCATTGCAGAGTATAGTCTCAACAAGAACAACTTCATCTTTGCAGTTTATTATAAGTAGTACCACACTTACCTATTGAATTGATTTCAGTGGGCTGTCTCTCATTTTCCAGAAGAGTTGATAAGTAGACAGTTGTGATGAAGCACTGATAGAAGAGTTAGTTCAGCATCTCTAACGGATGAGTGGGCTTCTTCAGGATACACAAGGCAAGGTGCTGATCCTATTTTTCAATGTGTTTCTGTCCTGCTGGTGTTTCTTTTCTTTAGTTTCACTGTCTCTATAAGCATGACAGCCCTAAGCAGTCATGAACATGACTAAGATGGCAAAATCAGCCAATTTGCTTTGATACTACCACAAGAAAAATTACTCTGTAACCTTTATTTACTTTTTTAAAAATGTGGGTGTTTTTCATAATTTTTCAGTCATTCTGGGAGTATGTTTGTAGCTGTTTTTCCCAACTTCATCCCTTCTTTTCTAAGAAATGTGGAGGTACACAGGCATCTTTATTTCTGACTGCAAAATACAGCACTTCTTGCAGTGTCCCAAAGTATTACAAAGACCTATGGTCACACTGGGAGACACAGGAATGCCAATTCTCTTGTGATAAATTTTGAGGGGTACCACCAAGTTTCCTTAAAACTAGATACCTTATCCCTTCAGAACACAAGTCAAAATCTTGACCTTATATGCAGTCAGAGGCCAATGTCTGAAGCATGTGGAAAGCTACTCTGAGGTATGCAGAAGTCCACACCTGGCAGGACACTTGGGAACCTGCCAGCCTCACATCCGTACCTGGAAAGACCATGGAAAAGATACTTCTAGGAGCTGTCCTAAGGGACATAGAGGACAAAGAGGTGATTCAAGACAGCCAGCACATCTTCACCAAAGGCAAGTTCTGCCTGACTAACATAGTGGCTTTCTAGGATGAGTTGACTACCTCAGTGCACAAGGGAAGGGCTACAGATGTAATTCATCTGGACTTGTGTAAAGCCTTTGACATGGTCTCCCAAAATATCCTTCTCTCCAAATAAAAGAGATGGATTTGATGAGTGAACTGCTAGAGGGATAAGAAAGTAGANAGCACATCTTCACCAAAGGCAAGTTCTGCCTGACTAACATAGTGGCTTTCTAGGATGAGTTGACTACCTCAGTGCACAAGGGAAGGGCTACAGATGTAATTCATCTGGACTTGTGTAAAGCCTTTGACATGGTCTCCCAAAATATCCTTCTCTCCAAATAAAAGAGATGGATTTGATGAGTGAACTGCTAGAGGGATAAGAAAGTAGATGAATGGTCACATCCAGAGGGTAGTGGTCAGTAGCTCAGAGTCCCAATGGGCATCAGTCATCAGTGATAAGTGATGTCCCTCGGGGATTTGTACAGCTGATACACCTGATGAATGGAAAGCCATCCAGAGAGACCCAGACAAGCTTAAAAAATGGGCCCATGGGAATCTCATGAGGTTTAACAAGACCAAGTGCAAGGCACTGCTTCTGGGTCAGAGCAGCCCTGGTATCAGTCCAGGCTGGGGATGAACAGATTGAGAGCAGCCCTGCCAAGAAGGACTTGGGAGTGCTGGTGGATGAGAGGCTGGACATGACCCAGCAATGTGCACTCCCAGCCCAGAAAACCAATTGTGTCCTGAGCTGCATCAAAAGCAGTGTGGCCAGCAGGGTGAGAGAGGGGATTCTGCGCCTTTGCTCTGCTCTGGTGAGACCCCACCTGGAGTGCTGCACCCAGGTCTGGGGTCCCCAGCACAGGAAGGACATGGACTAAGTGCAGCAGAAGGACACCAATTTGATTAGAAGAGTGGTGACCTCTCTTACAAGGAAAGGCTGAGAGAATTAGTTTTGTTCAGCCTGGAGTGTAGAAGGCTTGGAGGTGACCTAATTGCAGCTGTTCAGTACCTGAAGGGAGCCTACAAGAAAGATGGAAGGAGACTTTTTACAAGAGCATGCAGTGAAAGGGCAAGGGGGGGATGGCTTCAAATTAAAAAAACAGTAGGTTTAAATCAGGTATTAGGAAGAAATTCTTTCCTGTGAGGTGGTGAAGCACTGGAAATGGTTGCCTAGAGAAGTTGTGGATGCCCCATTCCCTGGAAATGTTCAAGGCAAGGCTGGATGGAACTCTGAGCAAACTGGTCTAGTGGAAGGTGTTCCTGTCCATGACAGAGGGGTTGGAACTAGATGATCTTTAAAGTCTTTTGCAACCCTAATAATTCTATGATTATATGATATTACCCCATCTTGGTAACCTTACCCAGTCAGGTAATCAACAAGCTGCCCTGGAAGTCCTCAGGTGTTTTACTTTGACTTCAAAGATGGGTATAGACCTATACCCATTTCACCTAAATAGAGCCGAGCCTTAAAGCCATAATGGTCAGCTAGTTTGAAAAACTCAGCAGGGAGGGGATGGAATGGGAAAGCAGACACTATGTCTGAACCAAAAATAATTTGTACACCAAATATTTCATACTCTTTTTTTTTACTGGGAGGGATATGAGTGATTGTACTTTAGGGGACTTCTGGAGGATTGTATCTGGCTTTCATAGTGTTCCAGCATCAAAAGAACAGTGGGGAAGGTTGACTCTTCCACCACATACTCTTCCTGCTTGAGCTGAGGCACAACAACCTCAGCAGGCATGGACCAGAGGTGGCTGCTGGTGTGGGGTGACACAGTCAGAGCCTTTTCCTGGTATGAGGACAGCTATAAAATTTATGTGTGATATGTTGGTTCAAAATAAACCCAGACTGTGTGTGTAAGGTTACAGGGAGGTGTTGAAAAGCAAATGCCAACATCTGTGACCTAAAGAAAGTGTCTTTTGTTGGTAGAGATGTTGCAAACTACCCTATCATGTGCAGTCCCTGAGCTGGCCTCTGGTGTCAAGACAAGACGATATATGTGTTTATAATAGAAGAAGTCATCACTCAGTGCCTCAGTGACCCCAGGGCCCCAGCTGGCAGTCTGTGCTGCCAGAAAGGAGGCTGAAGGCTCTCTGGGGCTATGCAGAGCAGGACTGCACTGGTCACTTTGAAAAGAGCTTCTTTGCCTATGCACCACCTAAAGATGCTTCTATCTGCAGGAAAACATTAAAGACCCTTGCTGCTGGTCACTGCTGCTGCAAGTCTTATCTCTGAGCCTGTTGCATCAGGTTGTCCTTCCCCAAACCCTGTGCTTCCTATCTACATCAAATGAGCATTGAAAGTTCAGACCTTAAACAGCTAGGGCAAGGGTGAAGGATCACTGTCAGATGTCTAATGGCACTCTCTGTTGCATGCTTAGCACCATCTTTCTGTCCTCCTTGCCTTGAATCCTTCTCAAGCAGATTTTGCTGCTTCAGCAGGCTCATTTTTCTTTGGTGCTTGCCAGTCACAAATAATTAAAAGTGATGAATATTTTTGTTTAAATTAGTCTCAGATCAAGGACTCACATCTTCTGAGTGTACTTATGGCAAATAGTTAATATGAAGCACATGTGCAGTCCTGCTGAAAGCAAATAAAACTTATTAAAGGCTTCTTAGAAGCACAGAGAGCTGATCTGCCCAGGTACACCATGCAATGGGAATTACTCACATGCTTAGAATTAAGAGATGTACTTTGTCTTCTGGTGGATTAGCACCCATGTGCTCTATTTAGAGAAAAACAGTTCCAGAAACAGCTTGCACAAATGTTCTACATTGTGTCCAGATGCTCTCACTTACAGACCTTATCTGGATAACTGTCTCCGTAGATGCTTGGGCCTTATGCACAGGTAAATTTTTTCCACAGACCACTTTAAAATGGATCTTTGAGTGGAATCATTTCTAATCTCCTAGAGCCTTTTTTCCTCATGTAGTGAGTTTGTTTCTGAAGCACAACTAATGCCACAGCATGATACATAACAATAGCAGAAAGTTGAAAAGTACATTAAAGAATTAAAAAATATCATGAAATAAGATGAGATATCCATGAATAACAATGAAAATATGCTTGGGTTATTTTCTTTCATTTCATTTATAAAAATGAATCTAAATTTTCAGTGATTTCTATAATTTTGCTCCTAGAAGATATTCATCTTTCCCTGTTAAATCCCTTAGGCCCTCAAAGATCCTGACAGGGTGTCACTATGCCCAATGTACTATCCTCATTTGCCAAAATTACAGCTTTATCACTGTGGTATGGATCCTGCCTCATTGTGATGTTTTGTGCTGTTGACAATGTCTAAGTCTGAAAGAACCCATAAATGCTGTAAGCCATATACAGTCAGCGTGCAAATAAGGGGGAAATGTTACAAATAGAATTTAAACTCTGATTTAGTATATTTCCTGGAGAAAAATGTGAGCATTTGGAAGATTTATAGGATTAAAGTGTTTGGAACCACATGTGTGTGATGGCTTTTCTCAGTGCTTTGCTGGGCTTCACCAGGATGAAAGAGTGCTCTCTATTATGGGTGGAAACCTCTCCCCTTGGGATGTGGTCAGGAAGGACAGTCAGTAGGTTACACTGGGGTTGGACATGGGAAATAGGTATGTCTGTCTATGAGTATGCCTGCTCTGGCTCCTCCACCAATGAGTCTAGGTGACCCTACTCTTCCCAGACAATTGCAAATGACTGGGGCTGAGGCTGAGCACACCCTCCTATTCTTGGGATTTTTAGCAATGAGAAGAAAAAGCATGTTATCTTCTCAAATGACATAAAGCAATTGGGTTAATTTGAAAAATGTTCAAACCTCTGACTTATCTCATCTTGCAGCTCCTTCTGCCTGTATTTTATTGTATGCCTCATGCAGACACAGTGGAATTAAAAAAGTAAAAGAATTGATTAGTGTAATGATCTTACTTCAACCCAGGTGGCTGAGAGCTAAGTATGAAATGCTGCATTTGAAGTACTTGTAATTTTGCCTCGATCAAGTGGCAAAGGGGCCACTTCAGATCTGAGAGTCCACGCCTTCCTCACAGCGTGTTTCATGGTGCAAATCACTTTTGTGTCATTTGTTCCTCTCTGCACTAGAAGTTGGAGATCTGGTCCATTATCCTCAGGAAGAATAAAAGAAGCAAAAAGAAAAGTTGAAGACACAGCCATGCTGCAGTCACAGCAGAGGGCTGGAAACCCACGCAGCACTGCAAGGGTTGCCACGAGGTCCCTTGCAGTGTGAGTACTCAGAACATCAGTCTCACTGGATACGAGACATCTTCCACATGATTTGAAAGCACTGACATCCACTGGAGCACAGTTCCTCTTGCTCTTGATTCAACTGGAATTGCACCCATCGAGCCAAATTCATGTATGGCATTGGGTTTTCATATTCAAGTTACATAAAAATGCTTTTTCATTATAAGACAGAAATGCGGCTTGTGACCTTTTCCTTTTTTCAGAGCAGCAAGCTGAGTTATTAATTTTCAGTGCAAATATTCATTATCCACTGCTAATTGGGGATTGGGAGAAAGAAAGTAAATGTGAGAGGCAACCACAACCTGTGTTCAGCAAGTGCAAAGCCACTTAATTCTCACAGATGAGGATGAAGAGAGAAATCAACTTAGTTTTGACGTCTAAACCTTGAAAAGAGTTCAAGACAGCAAAGATTGCTAAAATTAAGAATCTCAGTGCTTTTGTACTGCATTTACTTGCAATACTTCCTGGATATTTCAGCCTAGCAATTATCCATAGGGGTCAACAGGTTTTTGGCTTGAGGTACAGGCAAGATCTTCTACTCTTTTAAGAGCAAGAAGAGACAAATAATAGCAGACATAGCTGTCTGTTGAAGAGATTATTACAAATGGATCTGGAGTCCTGTGACACAAGTAGCACAAATAACACAGTAGTTGCAAATTACAAAAGAAAAGCCACTGCAAAATCAGAAGCAAATAATTATTTCTTCTATCATTTGTATTAAAGTGCCTGCCACTTGCATGCAGTTAAACAAATTAACTACAGACCAGCTCCAGGAAGCTCTTTTTTTAGTCCTTTTTAGAGCATGAACTCTGTACAATTTTATTTTTTATGTTCTCAAGTACATATTAAATCTCATGAAGAGTATAATGAGCATTTCCAGAAGTCACAGTTTTGAATACTCAACTTCTAGGTATACAGAGCCAGATTTTCATAGGTAATTCTATTCTGTATTTTGGACACAAGTCTGAGCTCACTAGTTTGGACACAAGATGTACACTTGTGGATAGTAGAAGACTTTGGAGAAGAGTGGATGGGACAGAGGTGAAGCAGATTAGTATCTTGCCATCTGTTGGCAAGGTGTGCTTCTGTCTGGCTTGGTACCCACCTGCAGTTTGATGTGTTTACTGGGCAGTAAGAAAGAAAGTGTCCCCCAGGTCCCTCTGGGAAGGGCTGTGCCATAGGGGTAGTTGGGGTCTTGGCCAGTCCTGTGCCTTGTTCATCAATGCGGGGCAGTCAGGAGCACATTTAGCTTAAGCATGCTTCCTAGAGCACTTTCTTAAGGAGAGTTATAGGCATTTAAACTGAGATCTAAATTTGGACATGCAGAGTCAGTCAGGACATAGGTCCTAGGTATGTTTCTGACTTACAGTTTTGACTGTTGAGTCCATCCAGGATTTTCTTTGTTTTATCATGTTGCTTCACCTTCACCCTGATGAAGGCTATTGGGCAATGGGGAAAGGATGATCAGACTGACCACAGTGATGGTTCTTCAGTTCTACTAGAAGGGCCAGAAAATTGTCTCTCTTGCCCGCTGGATACCATCAATGTAGGCAATGTTGGCAGAGAAAAGCAAATTAACTAATTACATAATAAAAGTAGGTATTAAACTTGTTATTGCATGAGTTGTTGAGAATGAACCATGCCACAAACGCAGAGATAAGACTAGACTGCTTTAAGGGATGTCTGGATGCTCAGGACGGTGGACCTCTTTCACCCTGGTGCAAAGATGGAGCAAATACAACTCTGGAGATAAAGCCAATTCTGGGTAGACCAAAGTGGAGTGACACAGGATGTAAGAAAGCTCCCCAGATTTGCTGATATCAAAATACAGGCAAAAGAAAACTCATTCAAATGAGGCACGGCTTTTTAAACCCACTAAAAATAGTTTCCAGTGTCCTTTCAAGGACTAAAATCAGCAGGCCTCCATTTCCAATGTGTTGTAGTAGGAGTTAGGGACCAATTTTTTGTCTGGGTCTAAGCAATAGGAGTCCAAATGCCCTCAATGTCTGTTTCAAATAAAATGTAAGAATTTTAAACATATGACCAGATATTGAAACCAAAAGATAGACATTGATTTCTGCTGGATACCTGTGTATGAGCATTTGGTGTCTTCACAACTCTAAAGAATCACCAAGCAAATCACCAATGGATCACCAAGCAAAAACTGAAAAAAAACTCAAAGTGAAAGAATATCTAAATTCCCTTGGAATATTTTTATTTCAATGCCTCCAGTCATTTTCCAAAGCAACTAGAAATTATTTAAGAATTCCTCATTCTTACAAGGCTGGATTCTCCCCTCAGCTGAGCTGCGCTCTTTGAAAAAAGAGGAAAAAAAAGAGTGAGTAGGAGAGGCTGTTGTAATGCTTCAGTGGACAAGGGAAAACTAGGTCAGCATGAGATTGGTGGTCTGTTTTACACTGGACTCTGAAGTATTCCTGTTCCCCTGTGATGGTTGTGCATTACTGTGATGAAGACTGTCTGGCCTGAGAGGGAAATCTTGTCCCTTAAGAATTCCCTTTTGCAGGAAATGAAATTATTTTCCAGACTGCTATTTTTATCATCTAAATAGAGAAACAAGATGTTTTAAGTAGCTGTTTTGTACCCATGACCCACCACCCTCAACTTTCTCTAGCCCTGGAAAAGGCCTGTTAATCTTTCCTGGAAAAATTTTGTGGGTAATTATTTATTCCACAGCTTCGTTGCATTGGATAGCCTGAAATTAATCCAGAAGCAAAACTTCTACATGAGAAGTTTCAGCACCTAAGTCCTACTTTTTGTCCTTGCTCAACATCAAAACTCAAAAGATTTCAATTTACTACAAAATGAAGTTCTTTGGAATTCAATTTTGGAAATGGTAAGAATTCCTTTACATGGAATATTGTACTTGGAAAAGGCCCCAGCGTCTTATTTTGATTAGGCCAAGACAGCTTGGTCTGACTTCTTTGTTGTTTGACTTCTAGGTAAAGACATAGCACAACATAAATCATATGTGTCTGTCACATAAAAGGCATCACTAATTTCCCATTGAAAACTATAACCAGTGACCAAGTAACTTCTTTATTGGCTTTTTTATTTTATCAGATCAGTGTTTTCTGAAGGAAAATAAAATCAACTGGAAAATTTCCAGCGAATGTTACTAGAAATGACATTTGTGCTGTCATGTCCATCTCCTTTGAGGCCAGCAGTCTGGTTATTCATTGGCAATGATGTATGATAATGAATATTCCTTTATGTAAGTCAATAATTACAGTTATTTCAAGATCAGTAAAGTTTATTTAGCATAGACATGAAATCCAAAGCTAACAGAAGCTAACCAGAATATAACCCTACACAAGCTATGGTGACTGTGATGAACATTGCTAGTCTAGCTTGCCTGCAAAAATGGCTACAAAGGTTTTGCTTAATTGGGAAGCATGAAACAGCACAGCACAGTAGGGCACAATTTTCTGAGCAGCCCATCATAGCCTGTGTGTTGGGAACCTCTCAGACACATCTGTACGGAGTGGGCAGCAAAGTTCTTCCCACCCTTGGACAGTTTTGCAGGGCTCCCTTTCTGATGTGTGGGAGGTAGGGGAGTATATACACTCTCCCTGGTTTTGATGAAGGGTCACCCCTCTTCATTAGCTCCAGGTCTTAAAGTGCAAGGTGGTAGAGAACCAAACTATGCTCTATCAGTGAACCACAGAGTTACTGAATCACAGGGTCGCAGAATGGGTAAGGTTGGAAGGGACCACAGTGGTTCATCTGGTCCAATCCCTCTGCTAAGGCAGAACCCACCCGGGTGTCCTTGTGCCAGGG
>VWZF01005696.1:0-47794 GCA_013396755.1 Sclerurus mexicanus | reverse complement strand
GACACCATTTCCCACAGGAGCAGTGCCATCACTGGCAGCAGCTTGAGCCCACAAGCCAGGGGCTGGGCAGCTTTCAGAGTGCTGTTTGCAGTCTTGCTGAAAGTATCTTAGAGGACTGACATGAGGGAAAGCCAGGTGACCCTGCAGGTCCAAATGCTGGGTCTGTTCTCTACCAACTCATTCTGCAATTCAAAACTCATGCAGTTGAGGTGTGGGTATGCAAAGCACATTTCTACTCAGTGTTAGAGGCACAGAGCACAGCAGTAGCACTGTCCTCATGTCCTGCACCAGACTCATGTGGGCTGTAGGGCAGACCAGTCCTGAGCTGGTGTCAAGTTTGCAAGGGCAAGTTACTCTTTCACAGATTTTTTTTTTTTTTTTTAACAAACATGTGTGGGTAAAACAAGTATGTAGCAGTTTGGAATTCCACAGCCCTGTGAAGGTGACTGATCTGAGGCAAGGGACTAGCAAAACAGGTTTAGTGTCTTAAACTCCAGGACCAGTGAGTTTCTAGACACACACAATCAGAAATGCCTTTAAAGATCTCAGCACTTACGATTATTTGGTTATGTGTTTCCTGTCTGGCCACAAGGCATGAAGGGCAGTTATCTGTTTATATATATAGATACACTCTCTCATTCTCTCTCTCTGTGAAATCTCTTTATCTAGGAGGAACCAGCCCTTTGTGTCCTGACCTACCAGTGTACTAGTTTCCCTGACTGAGTTAAAAAACAGTATTTTCTTGAAGACAGCAGAAATCTGGACCATACTACACACTGAGAGCTATGACTGAAGGACGATGAGAAAAGCAGGAATGCTTTTGTATGCCAATGCCTAAGTCTTTTGCTGACAGCTTTATACTCAGGCTTGATGTTCCACTTGCTTGCCCGTGACCATCTTATGTTGGGCAGAATGGAAAGGCTGCTTCATGTCTGTGGGATGGAAACTCTCCTAAATCAGACTGTTGTGGTGTGACAAGTGATCCCACCACATCAGTCTCAAAAATATGTGTTTATTTGGATTTATTACTCCACTTCAGTAACTTTATCCGTTGCTCTCTGCTTTACCTTGCTCCCATATCCTGGGACAGACTTCAGGGGTGACATACACAAAATTCTTATTAATCAAAGCCAGGTGTGAAGCTTTCATTGAAAGACTAGAAAATAAATTACATGAAAGGAGAATGTATATAACAGCATGCCAGATGGAAACTGGGTAGTTTTCTAGAGCCCAGGCTCTACTATGTGCTCAAACATGAAGCCCTGAACAGGAATGCAGCACCAGCTGAGTGTTTGCTTCACTTTCTGGAGGTAAAGGTGGGTGAGTGTTCTGTGCCACATCTCTTCTGGTTATAATATGTATCAGTATATGGGTCAGGGACCACTGATGTCACAGGGCCCAGTATGCTCCCTCTTATCCTTAGTATCCACTTCCCTCTCTTCTCATGAACTACTGCTTCACTACAAAATTTCACTTCATTACTCTCACCACATACACTGGGGCTAGTGTACTGTTAGATAAAAATGCAAGTATCATAGGCATATAGGAAGTAGGCTGCTTGGGTGATTAAGGACTTCTGTCTCTGGCTCATTTCTATCAGTTTGCTGTTTAGTCACTATTGCCCAATGGACCATTTAAAGTTTGTGCCTGTTGGATTTACATACACAACATACTAAATAGTGAAGATAAAAGGACTTAACTGTGCATGTGTCCTGAGAGCATTGTGATATACAGTCTGTGTGCTAAAGAGGCCACACAAAGTACATCAACAATACTCATGACACACTTATTAGAAAATTGTTAGTATTAAGGGCTTTGGTTTCACAGTGATCAAAAAAGAGCAAAGTAAATGTTCTTCAACTGAAAAATCACACTCTGATATGATGAAATGAAATATTGAATGCAATTAAGTGAAATATATCTATTTCAATAAGCTTGCATTTAGCAAAATGAAAATTAATAGCTTGGATTAATTTCTTACCTTATCAGAATAGACAATTATTCATATTTCGGTTTTTTATTATTTAGCTTTGAATTAACATGTTAAAAATTAGAAAAGTTTATGTTACTTACATTTTCATGGAATTCAGGTCTTGTTAGAGAAAGGCAACAATCTTGTTTTACATGATTTTGTGTCTGGTTGGTACAGGTAACTATATTGATAGGATAGTTAAGATTTTCTAGGCATCTTCCATGATGATTTGATCAAAACTCTCAGCTTAGGAAATCTATAAGGATCGTGAAAAAGGGATTAAAAGTCAGCTTACTGATTTATCTCAAAATGCAACTGTCACTGAGGAAGTATCAAAGACCATATATCAGCCACATAGGGCTGATTCTGGTCAGGTTCTTCATATATGTGTTCATCATCATGAAGTACTTTGTAATCCATATACAAATAGTATCCTGTCATGAAGTCATCATTAAATTACAAACAACAAACGATCCAGGTATTTGCAATAGGAAGAACACATTGGGATGTTTAACCACACATTTAAGTCATTATTCTCGAAGGATAAAATACTCTTCTTGATTGAGGCTGGTTAAACTTCATGCTTGTAGAAGGTTTTTTTTAATAAATTGTTGTGTGAGTCTGCATCTAAAGCAACAGAATGACTCTCTACACATCTGAGTCACACGAGAGGGTAAAGGACGTGCCAAGGAAGTTTTTGGGTGTGACCAAATCAATTCCCAAAAGAATGACTGTCAGCCCCTCCAACAGATATAATCAAAGGGTCTTCTGTAGATTGCAATAGCACACTATGACCTATAAATCTATTGTTCCTCTCTTACAAAAAAAAAAAAAAAAAAAAAAAAGAAAAGAGCAGAAATTGCCTTAAGGTTCACTGTATGCTTTGGGGTTTTTGCTAAATATGACATCAATTACAGTGCATGTTGTCTGTGACTTTTGCACAATTTCATCTGCGCACACTAGAGGGTCATGTACAGTATGTACAGTGCTGTGATAAGAGCAATTGCAGTGACCTACTTCTAACTGGGACAGAGTCATCACTGCCATTCTCAGTGACATTTCAGTTTAATGAACTCATTTGCACTTGTTGCTTCTACATCTCAAATTGCTTCTGCATATTTATGTATGGAAAATATGTCATCCAAAAGAAGTGCTGCCGACTCTCCAAAGAACTGTTCTAATAATTTCCAAAAGCATGATTAAGGTGTAACAAACAGATAATCTCTCACTTATTCCTTCTCCAGAGATTCCTCATTAAAACCTGGATAACCAGGGGAAGACCAAATCCCCACTCTGAGCCACACAGAGGTGCTTTACACAACAGACACGTGTACAGTCCAGCTGCAGACTCAGCTTTTTTCTGCAATGTTTGTGCAAGACCATCGTCTGCCTTTGGATATATGACTATGGCTTCCATCTGCTTTATTAAGAGCCATGGATATGAATATCTCCAGTAATCTCCATTATCAAGTTTCTAGGTAGTGCTTTGAAAATCTGCCTTCATCAAGATGACAACAGTACCATCACTACTGGTACCTGAGCCTTCTCTAATCTAGTCCCTGCCATCACAGAGCTTGACTAGTTTCATAGTCAGATATTTTCTTGGGAGGCTTGTAGCCCAAAGCATTTTGCCTTCCAGCGACTCAGAAACTGAAAACAGTTGTTTGAGATGATACAATCACCCCAGGTATGGGCACAGCTGATGAAGGTAGGCTTTGACCAGAATGATCTCCAGGGTGTGCATACCATTGACAATGACAAGAGAACAAAACAGCTCTCAAGGTATTCTTTCTTTCTAACAAACCCTTTAATTCAAGTGGCTGGAGCCAACAAAATACCGTCTATACAAAGAACACTATCTTGTTGCTTGTCCATGAAAACTTACTATCCAATGATTGGCATGAGGCAGTCAGAAGGGACTAATGACATTTACACTCACAGGCCTTGAAACTTCACCCATAAGTGAATGCTTATCTTGGACACCACAGCTTTTCCCTGTCTTACCCAAATCTGCCTATTTATGAAATTACAGATCTTCTTGATTTCTCTTTCTTTCAACACAAGATGTATTAACTAGCAGAAGAAAATTTTATAGCAAGTACAGCCATGTATACCATACATACAAATATATCATGCATGTATTTACAGAGGTATCATGAAAGCCATGTATTATTTGGAACTACATCGCCAACTGAAATTCAAAATAGAAATGGTGTGCATTTCTTAAAAATAAATAAATAAATAAACAAATAGTCTTGAAACATTTTTAAGATTCTAAGGGAACCCTCTGAATTATAGATATGGAAAGATGGACATTAGTCTGGCACTAGGACTAGTGAGTGCATAGACTGAAGGTTAAGAGTACCTCAAGAAAAGGTCAAGTAGGAAAAAGTACAAGAGTTTCAAAAATAGTGCAGTTTGTGGCTTACCCTTCAGGTCTTTCTCTGAGGTTTTCTCACAGTAAATAATGAGACAAGTCCCATACAGAACTTGCAACAAAAGACTTTAGAGATGTAAACATACAATGATATGCACAAACCAAGCCTTTCCTTTATGACAGAAATGCTGGTGGTAGGTCACATCAACATATAACCTTTGCTATTTTAATCAGTCTTATCAGCTGGCTTTTTCAGCTGGCTTTTTCTTCATTAGGAACATGTATTTTCAGTGCCAGAGCTGTTTGAAGGTTCTTTCTAAATCTTGTATAACTACCATCTTTTAATGAGCACTTTCTACATGTGAAGTAAAAGATCTGAAAATCCAGCAGCAAGTTGAAAGCAGAGAAGAACCTTTAAGAGTTTGGTTTTACATCAAAGGTACATTGTTACAGATGTGAATCAAGGAACTTGGCTTCTTGTTTCCTTACATAAATTTATTATGTATAATTTCTGTCTAATATACATATTCTTGTGTTCAAAATTGTGGATCAAACTCAAATGTTATATAGTGCTCCACTCTTTAAAGATGAAGTGAGATATTTGTTTACTTGAGATCCTTACAAAACCCTATAAATTTCTGTAGCTTTTTCCTCATCCCTTGCCCTTTGTTTATTTCCTTCACAGTACAGTTGAAAAATTTGAGCTCAGCCTGAGAGGTAGGGATCTCCCACCGCATGACCCAAGGGACTGAAGGTATCCCACTAGGCAAATAGTTGTTTTCTGAGTTGATTTACTGGTGACTTGCCCATGGCATCACAGAACAGGTCCTGCTGCTGCTAGAGTCCTGTTGGATAGATGTCTTCTTGATGTCTTGCTGGAGAACTGTGCTGTGGCCAGGGACAAGAAGTGATGCAGAAACATCACAGGCTTCTGTCTTCTACTGCCAAGGCAGGGCACACAAAGGACCAGACTTGCTTCCCCAAGGCAGTGCTCCCATGGAGGTACCAGCCAACAGTAGAATCATAATCCATTGCATAGCTGCTCAGAAGCTGAGTCCTTGATAACCTCCAATCCTGATGTACAATATACAGGCCTTGCACTCAATGTCTCCTGCATAGCTGGGGAAAAAATCCTCAGAGGTTCTGCTAATGACTAGCTTGAAGGAGAGAGCTGCATGGAGTCTATTCCCTATGAAGTATGTGTTAGGGCAGGATCAACTCTGGTTGCTCTGTGATCTAGCATTTCATGCAGCTGTCTCATGGAGCAGGCTTATCACAGCCATGCTTGAAAACTACAGCTGTAATAACCACATCTTTAGCTGGCAGTGTTTCACTGAGATTTTCTAACTGAGGAGATGGAAGCACCACCAAAATTCACTGTTTCCAGGACAGTGAACTTTCTCCTGGATTGAGAGAAAGCAGGGCTTGCAGGGTTTAGTTTATGTAGAACTTCAGTAGAAGGAAGGTATCACCATGAAAAAGAGCTCAGTTGGTTGTATTAAAGAACACTGACATCTAGCAAATAAGGGACTGGTACTGGATCAAAAAGTGATGTAAGTACTGGAAATTTTCTCCTGGGACCAGATTAATTGAGCTGAACTAGTGCAGGTAAAAGAGATTTTTTCACAGACAGTGTTTATGCTAATGAGCCATGTATGTGTTCAGTGCTTGCAATCCCTAGTTTACTCTAAAACTCAGGCATGATGGGTGCCCAGCAGCTTGAGTTTAGGACAAGAAAGACTTAGGAATTTGCAAAAGCAACATCAGTGTGTGCACTGCAGCTTCGTCCTGCAACGTGTTCCAAAGAAAACTTGCTGCTGGCCCAGAGAGCATTGTTATGTATCAAGGATAAACAGAAGAACAACATTTGGCTGTGAGAAGGAGGCAACAGTACCTTCATCCAGAGTTCTCACACCAACCGATTGCATTGAGTGCTGTCACTTCCCTCCAGCTTCACAGTTGCTGCACAAGAGGAAGTCAATGAAACATCAACTCAGAGTGCTCTGCCCACTCAGGATTCAGTCTCAGTCGTTAGGAGGAACAAGGTCATATGCATCAGCTGAGCCACAGTGATGAACTATGTTTCCTCTCAGCATAAAACATGGTAGTTTAAACATCCCAGAATAACAGAATTATAAAATATGCTGAATTGTAAGGGACCCAACAGGATCGTCACTGGTCACCACAGAGAAGAGATCAGTGCCTGCCTTTCTGCCTCCTCTCATGAGGATGCTGAATACCTTGATGAGGTCTCCCTTCAGCCTCCAGGCTGAACAGACCAAATTCCCTCAGCTGGTCCTCATAAGGTTTCCCCTCAAGGTCCTTCACCATCTTCATTGCCCTCCTTTGGACACTCTCTAACAGCTTAATATCTTTCTTATATTGTGGTGCCCAAAACTGCCCACAATATTCAAGGTGAGGCTGCCCCAGTGCAGAGCAGAGCAGGACAATCCCCTCCCTTGACTGGCTGTCCATGTTTTGCCTGATGCCCCCAGGACAGGGTTGGCACTCCTGGCTGTCAGTGCACTGCTGACTCATATTCAATTTGCCATCAAACAGAACCCTCAGGTGCCTTCCCATGGCACTGCTCTCCAGCATCTCATTCCCCAGTCTGTCTGTACATCCAGGGTTGCCCCATTCCAGGTGCAGAATCTGGTACGTCCCCTTGTTGAATCTCATATGGCTGGTAATCAGTGAAAAGCATCTGACCCCATGCATTTGAGGCTAGAAATGGCCATGCTTACACTGTATTTCAGTTGGTACAGAAGAACTTTGCAGCATAGGAACTCAGCTATACCTGAGATGTCTCCTACCTAAGTGAGTAACTCTGTGACAGGTGCAGCCATCAAAGAGATCATAAATGAAAGACTGAGTTATAAAGCTGTCCTTCCATCATTGTTGTATGTCCATGTGGAGAGCTACATTATACAGCAGGGAAAGAAGAGAAGTTGGCTTTTGGAGGCACTGAGGGTCTTCCTGTGTAGAAGATGCCACAGAAGTGGAGTTCTTGGCAGCAGCTGTGAAGAGAATGGCTGTAGGGTTATGCTAGAATGGAGCAGTAGATTTAGTGTCCACTCATAAAGGTGGGTTTGTGTTTATGACTTCCACCTTGTCATATCTGTTGTTTCACTTGATAAACATATTTGTAACTTGAGATTGTACTGCAGGATAGTTAAAAACTGTAAATGGAAGAGAGCACAGCTTGCTCTCTCAGTTGTGCTCCTACACACAAGAGCCTTAACTAGAGTTATTCTTGCTTTATTACTGTTTTTGTTAGAGCATCAGTCCCAAGATACTACTATCAACTTTATCCCTACCACATATTACTGAAACAAGAACTCTGCAATGTATATGACATTTGACCTTCAAAACTCACAGAAAAGAAACCTACATTCTGATATTTGGGCTGGGAGTCCAACCCACCTGATTGCAGGCATTATTTAGATCGTCTAGCTTTATACATGAAAACAGAGCAGCCCTATCTAAATAACCTAACTATGCTCCTAATCTACAAATAGAAAAGAGTAAATGCCTCAGAGGTTGTTCAGGGAGTTCTCAGGTACAACCATTAATCTTCTGAATGTGCATTAGAAATCAGATGTTGTTGTTCTATCCTAATACTATGTTCCTTTCTGGATTGTCCCTAAAGACTGATGTTGGCTTAAGGGTAGAGCTGTCAGTAAAGTCATGATATTTAGGGTGGACTATTGTCATTGGAACAGTGTTACTGCTTGTCCCCTACTTGTCTGGCCCCTAACTGAGAGGTACCTCAGTCACACAGAAGGTGGCAAGTCCTGTGCAATGAGAACAGGATGTGGTCCCTTCTTTCAAAAATGTCAACATCTACTGCACTGGAAACTGACAGAAAACAAAAATAAATATTCCATCAACTGTGATTTTGTGTGCATATGTGTGTATGCATACTTGCACATACAAGAGGCATTCTGATTTACAGAGGTGACGTAAATGTAAAATCACTATCCTTTGTAGAGATTATTAACAAGCTATTGCTGCTTTTTATTAAAAGAGATTTTGTGAGTAATGGCTACTATAATCTTCTTGAATAAGGCATTTACTCAAGTCTTTGTAGTTTCATTAATTTCTTGTTCCATTAATTCTTTGAATCAAGGCTTGTGCAGATCATGGCTTGTACTGGGCACCTTTCATGGTTTTGGTTTGGTTTTTTTGTTTTGTCTTTTTTTTTTTTTTCTCCTCTTCTTTTTGCCAACTTAACAGATATTTGCTAACTATTTTTTTTCAAGATTCTTAAATTCATCCTACTCCCTGGTTCCTGCTTAAGCTCATGCTACCTACTTACATTAACTGAAATTCTTTTAGTAAGTTGCATTTCTTCAGTTTTTTAACAACCATGATACCTGTCCTTCAAGCAAATGATCTTTCTGTATGTAATTTCACTGTATTTTCTTCACATGTGATACGCTGAAGAGCAAAAATACCGCTTACAAGGTTTCAATCTCAATTCTACATACAGTGCAAAGTTCAATTGTAGCTAAGTGCATTTTTAAAGAGATTCCAGAGCTATTAAAATTTCATGTAACTTATCATGAAAATTAAGGCTTAAAGTCTGCACCAGGAGATGAAACAAGTTTCTAACAACAGGCTTGAGTTTTTTGCAGTTTCTCTTTCTTCATGCACTTGTTAAGAAGCAGAATTAGTCTGCACATGTATGCAAACTGCACCTGATCTTCCTTGCTTTTCTTCTTAGTTCAATCCTAACCCTACCTTTCAATTTTGCCTGGGACAAATAAATGTTGAACACTTCTATGATGTTTTTCTGTCTATAATCTATACTGTTCTCAATATCTGATAAAGCTTGGGTTTTTAGCTGAGGAGTTGCAAATATGGCAGCAAAACATCAAGCATGAATCATGTTGACCCCTGAATATAATTATATTGGAGGTTTGTGGTTTGAAACCTGCTAACTGAGGGCAGCTGGACAGACTGATCAGTATTTTACCCCTTTGTAATGCTCTCATGTCCAGTAGTTTTGGTGTTGAGACAGGGGTGAGCAAGATTTTATGTTCATTTATTATTTAGTTCTAGCAGCCTTTTAAACTTGACAATTGACATGTATCTTATTTCAGAGGCAAAATTTCAGCAGTCTTGCCTAGATACAAGGTATTATTATCTGGAATATTTTAAGTGCAATAAGGAACAAAGTATAGGTATAGTCCACAGAGTGTGCTGAATTGGAGAGCAAATATATTAAAAATACCTCTAGAATAATGACACTTGCAGTCAGGAGTCAATCGCTGACTGTCAGATAGTGTCAAGAAACAATGGGCACTAAAATTCCAGCCTTACAGTTCAGGTCTCTAATCTGAGAAAGCATTTCAAGCCAACATACATTGCATTTTGCACCTTCTAGCCATATAGAGTCATCCAAATTATTTAATATAACTTTTCTCAGGTAGAAAGCAAAAAAATGAAGAGGATCACTCTTGTGACTGCACATTGTCTGGTTATTGACCACTGGTTTCTGCCTTCAGGGATGGAGTATGTGCAAGGCAGAGTAGGTAGACATTTTGTATTTGTATTGTCCAAAATCACTACAAGGAATAAAATCACTGAAATGGATAGTTCTTTTCATTTGCAACTCTTGTCGGAGCATTTTCCATAGCATGATTTAGTGTTATGTTGCATTCCACATCTGTTTGGTTAAGTTTTACTTGTCCATTATGTCTGCTTCCAATGTGGAAATGTATTCTGTAAAAAAATAATTTGTGTGATGCCTGTATCTCCCTCTCACATCACACTTGCAAAGACAATTGACTGTTTTACAATAGATTAAATAAGTCCTGCCCTTGAGCCACCATAGTTGCTGGAGACATGTTATGTTGCAAGATGTACTCCATGCCCCCAGAATGCCCACTGCATTTTCATTTCTAAACACATGCTGCTGGGCTTTATGATCAAAGGTTCATGAAATCCCAAGAGTGCGACTTGATATTAAGATAAAGATTGAGGTTCTGGCATGCAAAAGCAATGACTATGCTTTGAAAGACATGTAGATTAATGTGAGGGATGATAAACTCAAGCCTGATTTCTTAAATATTAAAAATGTTATAGAGGTATTACATGATATTACAAGTAGGAAATAAATGGTAGGGATGTAACAGCAGTAAAAGGGTGCTATAACTCCTAGGCTCCTGCTCCCTTGCATCCATGTTGCCCCATGGATGCCCATTACAAACAGCAGTTTGTACACTCCAGGTAAGCAAGATTGTTGTGTGTGCTTGTACTGGATCTGGTAGGAGTGCAGTCAACTTTCTTCATAGAAGCCTGCATCACATTTGTAGCTAAAACCATATTGGTAATGCACTAACATGTTGACTACTGCTGAACAGTGCTTGGACAGTGCTAAGGCTTTCCCCCTTCCCTCTCTTCCCTCAAGTGAGTAGGCTGCAAGAAGCTGGAGTGGAACACAGACAGGACAGCTGATCCCTGGTTGGACACAGGGATATCCTATACTGTATGCTGTCATGCCAAGCAATAAATACTCAGTGAAAGGAGGGAAGAATATGTTTGTGGTTACGATATTGGTCTCCTTGAACAACTCTTACACCTGCTGAGTCCCTGCTTTACAGGAAGTGGCCAGATACACATCTGCCAGCTGGAAGTAGTGAATGAATTCCTCTTTTAGCTTTGCTTATGCACGGGGCTGTTGCTTTGCATAATAAAAAGCCATTCTCTCAATCCATTTGTCTCCTCACCGGCTGTTTGCTCCCTGTCTTGTTGGAGAAGGGAGTAAGAGAGCATCTGGGTGTCTGGGACTTTGGTTGTTGGCCAGGGACAACCTATATAGAGGTGGTGAGTTTTTTTATGTGTGTGGTTATTAACACATCAAGACCTCAGAAGTCATATTACTTACTGCAGTGATATATAATGAAGCAGACAACAAGTACTGAAATATATGGAAAACTGCTTTCAGCTCTTTTGTCCAGGAAGTTATTGATAGGCTTATTTAGCATTGCAAAACTATTCAGGTCAAAAATAGTTTATACATGGTGGTCCACTTTTTAATCCAGTAATTTCAGAGGAGAGAATTTAAACTTCAAATATGCAGCAAGAACAGAATGTTCAAGCTGTGATTATTGTATTTCAATTAAAATATTTCTTCTCTGTACGGTAGGTGAAATGTACTGGGGCTTCAGCTGAGTGGGAAACAGACTTTTCACATTTTTCCTGTTCCTATGTATCTTACAGATTAAGTAGTTTGGTGATTTTTTTTCTTTTTTGTACATTAATTATAGTAGACCTGCCAGGTTCACATGTGCCAAACTTCCCTACAGACATTTATTGTCTATTAGCCACATCATTCTGTCACTGCCCAACAAACCCACATACTGCTTTGTGAGGACCAGACACAGCTCACAAAGTACTGCCAATTGCATTAAGCCATCACATCTACAGAAAATCCCTCTGAGTCCTAAGAAACCCTGCTTTTCAGATAATTTCCCTATTTACAAGTACTTCAGTTGTAACTGACCATTCTAACATTTACAGAGAAGTGGGTGGTGGTTAGTGTGACCATCTGGTTCCTCAATATTCATGGCACCACTAACAGTTAAAGCCCTTGAGTGCTTGTGGAAAGTGAGTATGAAAGTCAGAGGTGACTGAATATATATGAATTTTCAAACACAAGATTTCAGACATTGCTCTTTTCCTCTGTGTGGGCTTGTGATGCTAACAAACAAGAGCCAGTGAATGTCCTGACCTCTGGGAACTGCAGCAACAGCTTACCCAAGAGTGTTGGAAATTCATCTGCTTCTTCTTAGAAACTTGTACATAAAAAATTTTCTGTACAGAAATACAAATGTGTTCAAATTTCCTCTAATATGGGAATCCAAGGTTAATTATTTTTTATGATGTTTATTTTTTCTAAATTGTATATATTTTCATTAATTTACATGTGTTTTGCTGCATAATAGTATGTACCACTACTGACTTGTGAAGAAATACAGAAGTAAAGCAATAAAAAAGTTTTAAAATCGTCAGTTAACAAGGTAATTACATCCCTGACAAATTCTATCTTGATAATGCATTTGAAATTTTATCAAATTTTGTTTGAAACACTTTTCTGACTGCTGAACTTTCCTAAAATTTAAGCATTTTATGAAAAAAAAAGACATTCTCAAAATCTTTTAGACAAAAAGCCTCAGAGCTTTTTATCCATTGTACCTGATAATTTTCACTGAATAGTATGAAATAGTCTTTCCTAATTTTAGTTATCATCCTATGATCAAGGGATAATTCAGGTTGGTTTCTGCTCACATGAAGTTTAATAAAATATTTGTTTTCCTTGTCACTCAGAGAACCGTTGGTATTTCTTATCGGAGACCTGCATTATCATTATTATTTACATTACTATTAAGAAGCTACTTATATTTAATGAGCAGTCAACGAAGTACACACACACACTTGCAGACAGAGTGCTTTTATCTTTGACTGGAGTGACTTGCACTTTCAGTTCTCACTGAATTAGGCTGAGCTGCCTTCCACATGTCAAATTGTGGAGAAGACAGTGGTTTTTAGATGACAAGGGAAATCGTTTACAAACATGCATTTTGAGCATGGTGCAGCAGCAAAGTCCCGTGGAAGAAAAATTTTCTGAAAAATTATTTTTTGAATGATATTCCATGTCTTTTTTTCAGTGGTGTTGGAATTCAAACAATATTACAAGTATTTTTCATATTTCCATTTTCAACTTCTGTCTTCTCACTTTAACTATTGTTTGTGATTAGAAATGAAAAATGTTATAGAAGTTCACTTGGATGCTTCCCTGAATTCTGCTGCCAGTTGCTTGTAACTTAACCCTGTAGAGAATGATTCTGGTTGCAAAGAGGATTGTGGCAAAATATTACCAACTTCAGTGAGCCAAACACAATACCTGCTGCATCCTGTATGTTAGAGCTGTAATGACATTGCTATGATTTCCAACCAGTCATCATTCAGCCAATAAAGATACAGAAATGCAATTATGAAACAGTTTTATATATATTCATTTATACTTTCTCATGTTTTCTAACAAAATTTCTTATTCTTAAAAATCTAAAAGATTTGTGTGCTGCAAAATTGATGTTTGAATATTTTGGGTTTCTTCTCCCCACTCCACTTTTTTCTGGTTTAGTTGACTGTTTGGTTTTTATTTGTTGTTTGCATTTGTGTGTGTTTGAGTTTTGTTTGTCGGTTTTGGTGTGTCCTTGTTTGAGGTTTTTGTTTGTTTAATTTTTATCCAAGTTTAATGTTTTAGAAATAAAAGATTATAAAATTATGATACTGTAACAAACAGTCCATTCATAGGAGTGTAAAGCTGTAAATGGACCAACAGTTTTCTGACACCACAGTTAATTACAAAATGTACAAGTACAATAAAGAGCATGATTTGAATGTTTCCCCGCATGGCACAAAGTGCTTAGGATGATGCTATATTTGTAAACAGCACATTTTGGATTGGAACAATACAAAGCAATTCAATTAGAGATAGTGTGACCTTTCATTGCTTAAGCTCAAAAGCAGCAGTAGGAACCTTGCCTATAAAGAACTATCTCTATAAAGCTATCTCTGCTTTGTTGCTGTTTTCTAGCATTATCTAAATGAACATGTTTTCTCCATATTGCAGATGAATTTTTTACGTCTGCAGCCTTTCAACACAGGAGATTACAGTCTCTCAGCTCAATGTCCTGAATATTGCCTATGAGGTCATACACATGTTCTCAGTAATATAAGTTTAACCATCAAGATATTGATTTGGGAGGCTACCAAGCTGGGTATCATTAAAAAAAAACATTTGACAATTCATAGAGATTGCAGTAATGCCGCTGTATCTCCTCTGGTGCAGCAGAGAACAGCATTCCTGCCTTACTATCCTTCCTGTGGAGGAAGTTGTGCAGGTGCCTGCTGTAGGTAGCAATGGTGTTACGTGCGATACTTCACCTTATTATATTTTTAATCAACCCAGGCTAAGATGTGAGTTCTGCCAGAAATAAGGGGAAAAGAATTTTGAAAAAGCTACTCACTTCACCCAAGAAAAATATTTATAATATATAATTATAATTTATACATCAAAACTAATGAGCAGCATGTGATCAAGATCACTGTTTTATCTCTCTTATATATGACAAAGTGCCATGACCCCTTCTCATCATTCTGGGAAACTGACTTAATAATGACTCAGAAAATTCCATCTGCACTTCCCATCTAGCAGTGGAGTTTTACTACAAGACCCTTAACTGAAAATAAAATTTCCAAGATAGACTTTCCTTTAAAAGAAGTTGCTCTTGTATTTGAACACCTTGTACTTGGTTTGTTTTAAAATGTAAAGATTGGCACATACAGCATGTGGTTCTGAATAATATCCTCCAATATAACAAATACAACCAAGAGTATAGTGTCAGAAAATGTTTCATAGAGTGCAGGAACCTCTTTTAAATAATGCGGGAGAAACGCAGCTTGCTGTGTAGCATGGGTACAGGTACAGCTACTGGGCAGCTCTCAATGCTGTGAGTGAAACAACAAGAACAAATTAGATAGGGGATTGTGGGCAAGTAAGGTGCATGGGAAGTGGCCCCAGGGAGGGTCTGTGGATAGTGGCATGTTTAGTCACACTATGCCAACCATCTGGATTTCTGGGAATTTAAAGCCTGGACAGTTAGCTGGTTAAGCAGTAGTTCTGCTGAACAATCCTAGCAACACCTGGAGGTGCAGAGAAGGTTAATGAATGCCCTTGGTTCCAATGGGGCAGGAATGCAGCTGAGTAAGGGAGGAAATCATGAACTCACCGGGTGGACTCTTCAGAGAGCCAGGAAGGAAAGCTCTCATCCTCCTGGAAATCCCCAGCTAAACCAGTGCATGAAGCAGGGCAGCTCTTTTGCTAACTCCCCAGGACAAGGAGACCATATATGTACATTGCCTTGGGGTCATTGTTAAAAGGAGTATTTTCATCCCACTCCTCACACAAGTATGTTCAGAACAGAAACAGCTAAACTTTTTTCCAATAAAGGCATTGTTAGCTTGTGAGGGCCTGGGGACTCTAGATTTTCAAGGGAAATGAAGGATACTAAAGGTTCTTCTCCATGGGTTCCTACCGACCTTGGTCCCTACAGCTCTACCATTATACTAGTTGGCTCCTGACTCTCTTTGAGTCATGAACCAACTAATTCCACTCAAGAGAAAACCCAGAGCTGATGGATAGAATCATAGAATGTTAAGGGGTTGGAATGGACCTTAAGGATCATCTAGTCCCAACTCCACCTGCCATGGACAGGGAAACCCCCCACTAGACCAGACTGATCAAAGCCTTACCCAGCCTGGACTTGAACACTGCCAGGACTGGGGCAGCAACCTCCCTAAGCAACCTGTTCCAGGGTCTCACTACCCTCACAGTGAAAAATTTCTTCCCAACTTAATTTTTCCCCACTTTCAATCTGTATCCATTACTCCTTGTCTTTTCACTATAGTTCCTGATGAAGAGACCCACTCTGGCTTCCCCATAGTCCCCCTTCAATACTGGAAGGTTGTTACGACATTTCTACGAAACTTTCTCTTCTCTAGGCTGAACAGCCCCAACTTTCTCAGCTTTTATTTGTAGGGTGAGGACTTCTCTCCATGATCTGCTCCACACAGCCAGTGAGGATGTGAATCCGTACAAGGGTTCGCTGCTCAGACCACCAGTCTTTCAACACTACATGCCTAAGTTGTGGGCTCCCTCACATCCCATGCATGCGGGTCACACTGCTGCTTTCCTGAGACAAAAATCACTATTCTTTCAGGTTGTCAAGGCTCTTTCTTTAAATACCTTTGTCTTATCTTGAACTGGTACACTAACAACAGTTAGCATGTTGTGGGGGCACAGAGGGCCAAGACATTCCAGATACCATCACTGTTCCATCAACAAGGCAGCTCCCAAAAAATGACAGAGCCGCTTGGCACAACAAGTTACAACCACTGTGCTGAGCTGTAACAGGTTGTATTTTGGAAGTTTAATGCAGCATTTTCCACGGCTAGAGATGTCACCAAAAGGTTTGGTACATCTTCACATAACTATGCAAGCAGCACTAAGTCTTCGGTGAGGAGGTCTTCACTGCCCACCTTTCCTGTACCATGTTTTATGTCACTTTTTTCTAGGCCTGGGACTCTGTCTTGATCCCAACAGACCAGGGAGCCCAGCTGCCATTTCCATGTCCTCGGCAATAAAGATGAAGAACCAGAGGAAGAACCTCACCACTGGACCTTTATTGCTCCTGACTCTAATGAGATGGTGTTCCAGAGTGTGACCAAACTCCTGGGTGCAGATGAGATCTGATGCTAGGTGAGCCAGGCTTGGAGGTTATTTTTTGCTAGGGCAGCTATACCTGCTTGGATGACAATAGGCACTTGTCTCCCATCTGAGAGGCAGGTTTCCTTGTGACTGAGCTTGTATAAAACATTGAGCAGTCTTCTGCTATGGCCCACTGACTGCAGCATGGATATGTAGTTTATCAGGACCTCCCCAAAAGCCATGACAGCCAGAGTGGAATTGCAAACATCTATCACCTGTGTGACAACAATGTATTTTTTCAATCTTTGCATCTATTAAGTCTTACCTCCATTAAGACTCCGTTAGGTCTGACACTTTTCCTATGGCAGTGACTTTTAAATGTGGTGATGTTGCTTCAATAGGGCTCCCAGTTCCCAGCCAGACACCTTAGAAGTGGCCTTCCATCCTCCTAAATTTCACATTCTAGGTTGGCCATATCACATGGTTAGTCTCAGCAGTAACAGATACTGGTGTATATAACCCCAAACCTTCCCTTCACAGGGGAAAGACCACCATAGGCTGCAATCAAAAATGAGGGTTTTTAGCAAGTGAGGCTGTGTTGAGGAAAGCCAAAAGCAAGTGAGCTCTGCAGATGTGTGAGCCAGTTACACCATAACTGGTGGTACGCCTCACCCAGCTGTGCCTCATGTCAGCTAGGCTGTCCCAATCTGAGGCCATCCCAGTGAAGAGCTGGTGCCATCATGTTCCAAGAAGTTACCAGTGCAAATGAGGCAGAAGACAGTAGAGGATTAGCTTTGCCAGAGAGCAAGGATGAAGGTGTGCTGCGTCTTTTTTTGTGTGCTCTGTTGTGGCCTAGTGCAGAGTACAGCAGAGGACTGAAGCTCAGGGGCACATTGATGAATGAATATGAAGGGCTCTTGGTCTGGGATCCCAATAAAGCTGGTTCTGAGTTTTGTTGCAAACTTTTTGCTCCATGGGGGCTGATCACAAAGAGCATGAGCATGAATCATTCCTCACCAGCTGATGGGAGGCTCCATGGATCACACAGTCTACATAGATGTAGCCTAAATATCTCTCTAAGAATCGGAACTCAACTCTCCAGCACTGCTATTGCTCCCAACTTGTCATTTGATAGGGTAGGTTCTTCTGAATCTGATTTTCCAATAAAGATTCTACATTTGAACTCATTTTTTGCTGGCAAGTAAACATCCAGATGATAGTGCTGTCCAGGGAGTAACTCATGACTAAGTCTTACTGGCAATCACAAAACTTGCATTCTGTTGAGAGTGGTCACCACATAACCTGTTTTCATTGCTGCTGAGCACCTCCTTAGAAGGGCCTAAGGACAGTGTGTGCTTACAACTGGAATACCTATGGGTCCAGGCTGGACTACTCGTCCCAGCCAGAACCCTCTAGCTGGCTAAGTCAACTGCTGCCTTGACAAATATCCTCATCCCTGGTACTCTGAAAGAAAGCCTTTCTCATCAAGATCTTGGCTTGTTGCCTTGCAATATGGGAATGACACCTTTCCTCCACACTAGTTATTTGAAAGAAGATTTGAGACTGCTAACATCAACACAGTGTTCACAGGTCAATAAATCAGCAATTTTTCCCTGAAAACCTTTAATCAAAAAAACCCCTCCTTGCCAACTGCTATAGATCAACATTGAATCAATACTGTCAAATAATCCCTTTCAAATTCATGTTTTTCTATCAAATATGTGTTTGACCATTTCCTACTTTGTAACAAAAAATACACACAAAAACTGCTGTAAATAACATCTATTTGATTTTTGGATTGGTTCAAAGTGCATTATCAGTTTTGGGGGAGAGGCCATGTTTTGCAGCATTATTATAGGCAGGTGGAGGAGGAGGAGAAGCAGGAGACAGCCAAAAAAGGTTCTGTACTAAATGCACTGGAAGTGGCATTCTGGTCTTCTGAGTTTGATGAGGCAGAAGAGGAAGTCTCAGGGGCAGTTTGAGTGAAATGAAAGGAAGACTGGATTTTTTAAAAAAATGCTTTCTTATTTCACCTTATTATTGTTAATTAATAATTGATGTCACCTTGGTGTTAATTAATGCAAAACAACCTCTTCAATGACAAAGCTCTGAAAATGGATGTCTCGAAATCCTGTCACTCCCACCTGTTCACACTGAGCTGTTTTTGCCCTATGTAATCTCACCATTTTGTTCTCATCTCTTCATTCATTCTGCTCTCCCTTATCTGCAGGATTTTGTAGCCTGCATTTCTGATGAAAAAGAAATGAAAATTCCCAGGAGAAGGAACAGTCTTTTGCTATTCACTAGGGCAGAGCTTTGCTGGATCACTGGTATCCTGCTCTAGAAGCAGGATCTGTAGCTGTTATGCCAGTGACGATGATGTGAAGAGTGAGAAGGGTCACCTTTGTCTCTGGGCTACCAATCCTATGGCATGGAGTCTCTTCATGGTTCTGTGTACTGCCCTCATGTCTGCAATGCTGAAGTGCTTTCAGAAGTCCCTACCACAAGGCAATCAGCTCTCCTCTTTGCACTGTCTACCTCATGGGTGCTGAAGTCACCATTTTAGATAGAAGACTAAATATTGTCTTTAATTTTAACTTAACAGCCACAGATCGAAAAAGCTGCATCTCAGCCTGCACAGAGAGAACTTACATTTGAGGCCTTCATAAAAATTCCGCTGCACTCTTAAGCAAAAGAAATGTTTCTATTTTCAGTCCTACTTCTTCTCACTGGGAAAAGTTGAACCTGTTGACATGCAAAGGCAAACACAAATGATATACACTTGTTAATTACTCCTTTGTTCACTTTTATTTTTGTTGGAAATATTCTATTTTTACCCTGAATAATATTTGATGTCAAATCCGATACGGACCTATACTATGACTTGCATATTCATAATTCATCTTTGTCCAGACAATGACATTAATATTTCTCCTCTTCAATGTAACATCCCATAGTATACTTACATTTCCAAACACTTAAATGACCTTTCAATTCTAGCTTGAAAACTCTTTTTAAAGTGAAGCTAGAGCTTTTTCACTAGCTTTCAATTTAAACCCTAGACCAGTTGTGTTCTTTTCACTCAGTTCCTCCTTTTCCACCCAGTCCTTTTGGTCTTCTATGGTGAAAAAATCCTGAGTGAATAAAACCAGTTTCTTAGGTAGGTCTCATACACAGGCCTTCAATGGTTAAGTAAAGGTGGTTCTTCAGGGTTCTGACTTCATCCCTTCAGGGTTTTTCCAACCCCTCAGGCACATGGTACACTCTGTCTTTCCTTTTTCTAATGCAATGCAGACTGTGTTATTGAAACAGTCCATTGCTGATTTACTAATTAGCCATTATTACCAGAATTGGTCTGACCTTATCTACTTTCAGTGCTGTTCTTACTGGCTCTGTTCCTCCAGAGCATTCTCATCTATTCCCATGTAGAATGCACATTCAGAAACTTGTTTGGGTTATGAGTCAGATGATAAGCCCGTCTCCCAGTCTCCAGCTACTGCTCCTGAGGCTTAACTGTAATTTCCAATATTCTTTACAGTAATTGTTATTTTCTTTATAAGGTAGTTTGAAGAATCAATATCTAAAAGCAGTAGAGATATTATTGTAATTTGTCTGGCATTTGTAATCTAGACTATAGATTATATAGAATATTTTACAGGCATAGGAGTGCATGTCCTGAATATCACAGTGCTTTTTCCTAATGCTGAGCATGGGGGCAGTGTCAAGAGCCTCCAGCATTAGTGAACAGTGTTTGGAGGCTAAGTAAAGTTTTTCTCTTCATATACTTCTTTCTCTGACAAGGATGATGGAGGTGGTGGGCAGCTGTTGTCTTATCTTCTAATTTCTGAGCAGCTGTGCCAACAGTGCCATGGCATAAATAATCAAAATAACATTAATTTAAACTAAGCACTAATCAATCCAGGAAACCTCTCTGTTGTAAGGGGTAGCTGTACCCTATAGTGTCCCACAAACATACTTATCTGCTCACCAACCTCAGGTGGTGTGTAGGAAGCCTGCCCAAGAGGGCTGGTTCACTGGCAACCAGCGAAGTTATACCAGATTACAGTCACATTTATCTGAAAGGCTAGAACTGATGTCAGCAGCCAAGAAGTTCAGACCAACAAGAAAATGGGTGCTATCAGAAAAGTTGTGTGCACAGCATACAGGGGACTTATTGGTACTTGGAGTTTTCAGACAGGCAAAAGTGCAGTATTTCTCTGACAGGTTCTGTTGAGTTGTTCATTCCATAGAGCTTGTCTGATTTCTTCACACCCCTGAGCCTGCTGCTTTAGTGGACCAGCAGCACTCTACAACAGTTCAGGGGCAAAGCATGAGGAATTATGTGTTGTTAAATATTTATTCATACCCTGCAGTTTAGGAATGTCACACCACACATGCATGGCAGCATGGCAACCTTAATGTTTTGTTACCCTGATGAAAGCTAGGAGGAATTCCCTGCATTATGTGAATGTGACTGCATCACTCAGATCACAACATAATTTATCATAGATTTTTGGAAAGAATTTCTGTAAAACGCATTTTTGCACTGGGAATAGAACTATGGGAAGCATTTCTTACAGAAGGCTCACTGGCTTGTTCCACCCTGCTTCCCTCCATCAGACAAATGCACTTTTTACTGTTTTTTTTTTATTATGGTTGGCGTATTTTTAAGCACAATGCATAGTGCTTCCAACAGAACACTATGGATAAATCTGGTGTGTCATATTGTCTCCTGTATTTGTAATAGACAGTGCAGACAGCTGGTACATGGACTATTCTGTAGCAAAGAGGCAAAACTGTTTCCTTGTGTGGCATTGTTTAATATTGAGAGCATAGGAAAACCCAGTTCTGAGCGGGTTGGGTCATACTGTAGTGTTTGGAATAACACCTGTAATTTTCCCTGTAGATTTTTTCCTAAGAGAAGATGGTGCAGTCATTATTCATTCTCTTTATAAAGCTATAGCAATTTGGCACTCAGTCCTCAGTTGAGGGAGAAGGCGGTCTGTGGTCTTTACTCAGGCATAGCCATTTTTCAGAAAAATACAGCTGACAATGACAGAAGGCTTCCCAATGGAGCACACAAATCAAGGACAGAAAAAAACTCCAAAGTGTTCCCAACAGTGAAAGCAATCTTCCTCAAACAAAGAAAACAGTCTTGTGGTTGTGACCAATATCCTGTTCCCAAGCAGATGCTTTAGAAAAGGGATGGAACAACTAGAAGATTGCAAGGGGCTGGCCGGAAAGAAAAGAAAAACAAAAACATACAAACAAACAAATAAAACCCCAAAAAGGCAAAATTAAGAACTAGCTACAGTATTAGCATAGTCATCATGCAGGCCATTACTTGCATCACCAACATCCAGCAATGACAGATTAGGAGGCTCCATCCAAAATCCAAAAAATGCTCAAAAAGCACACTCAACTCCCCAAAGACATCAACCAATAATCTGTCTTTTAAGTGGGAGTATTCACAAAGAGAGAGAGCAAGAGACCAATCAAATGATAATGCAGGCAAAAAGGCTGATTTGAGCAAGAAGCATCTATAAAAGTTGAAGCAGTTTTTGCTAGATTCATGATCAGAATGAAATGCAATGGCATTCAAAGGAAAATAACTGAAGCAGCCATGTAACTCCATGAAGACTTGGGAAAGTCTAGAGAACAATCTTTCATTAAGACAGAACAAAGATAGGATACGCAAAGGGACTGCTGCCAGAAAATGTGGTGGCATAAACAGGGGAAGCATGCCCAAATACATTAGATACAAACTGCAGCGAGAATGCTCTGAATGCCATGAGGAAAAAAAGTACAAAAAAGGGAAAAAAACGAACAAAACCACAGCAACAAGCAGGGGTCCAAGGGGTGATAACTTGCACACACATGAGCTCAGTGCAGTGCAAAGGAAACCACCAGCCACAAAATACACAAATGAGCAGATGTCTGTAGAATTTGATGTGGTAGCAGTTGCAAGTGATGGGAAAAAAACTATGAGTAAACTAGAACCATAGAATAGTTAGGGTTGACAGGTTCCTCAGGGGATCATCTAGTCTAAATTCCCTGCCAAGGCAGGGTCATCTAGAGCAGGTTACACAGGAACATGCCCAGGTGGGTTTTGAATGTCACCAGAGAGGGAGATTCCATGACTTCTCTGGGCAGCCAGTTCCAGTGCTCTGCCACCCTCAATGTAAAGAAGCTCTTCCTCATATTGAGTGCAACTTCTTGTGTTTCAGTTTATGGCCATTGCTCCTTCTTTTGTTGCTGGGCACCATTGAAAAGGGTCTAGCACCATCCTCTTGGCAGCCGCCTTTGAGATATTTATATGCATTAATGAGATCCCCTCTCAGTCTTCCCTTCTCTAAATAGGCCCAGCTCCTGCAGTCTCTCCTCATAAGAGAGATGCTCTAGACCCCTCATCATCTTCGTGGCCCTTTGCTGGACCCTCTCCGGTAGCTCCTTGTCTTTCTTCTACTGAGGAACCCAGAAATGAACAAGCCCAGATGTGGCTTCACTAGAGTGGAGTAGAGTGGCAGGATCACCTCCCTCCACCTGCTGGCCACGCTCTTCCCGATGCGCCCCAGGATACCACTGGCCCTCTGGGCCACAAGGGCACACTGCTGGCTCATGGTCAACCTGTCACCCACCAAGACTCCCAGGTCCTTCACAGCAGAGCTGTGCTCTAGTAAGTCAGCTCCCAAACTGTACTGGTTTTTGGAATTATTCCTCTCCAGGTGCAGGACCCTACACTTGGTCTTGTTGTGCTTCACACCCAGCTCTTCCACCTGCCAAGGTCCTGCCAAATGGTAGCACACCCTTCATCTGTATCAGCAATTCTCCCTAGTTTTGTATCATCAGCAAACTTGCTGAAAGTACATTTGATCCCTTCTTCCAGGTTACTGATAAACAAGTTGAATAAGACCAGATTCAGNTCCAGGTCATTGATAAATGAGTTGAATAAGACCCAGTCTTGATCTCTGGCAAACACCACTGGACTACAGGCTTCCAGCTGGATTCTGTTCCTCTCATCATGACCCTCTGGGCTCTGCCATTCAGACAGTTCTTGATCCACCTCACTGTCTATTCATCTAATCTACAATTCCTGAACTTACCTATGAGGATGTTATGGGAGACAGTGTCAAAAGCCTTGGTGAAGTCGAGGAAGACAACACAGCACTGCTTTCTCCTCATTGACCCATGCTGCTGTGCTATCATAGAATGCTATCAGATTGGTCAAGCATGATTTCTCCTTGGTGAATCCATGCTGACTACTCCTGATGACCTTCTTTTCTTCCACATGCTTGGTGACAACCTCCAGAATAATCTGTTCCATCCCCTTCCCAGGGGTGGAGGTAAGGCTGACTGGCCAGTAGTTTCCCAGGTTCTCCTTCTTGCCCTGTTTGAAGACAGGAGTAACACTGGCTTTCCTCCAGTCATTGGGCACCGCTCCTGTTCTTCATGGTTTCTCAAAGACAATGGAGAGTGGCTTAGCTACAGCATCTCCCAGCTCCCTCAGCATCTGTGGTTGCATTCCATCAGGGTCGCTGGATTTATGGGTGTTAAATCTGCCTAGCTGATCTCTAACCCAACTATTTACAACCAAGGGGAAGTCTTTCTTTGTCCAGCTGCTTTCTCTTACCTCCAAGGTTTGGGACTCCTGAGAGCCAGCCTCAGCAGTTAACACTGAGCCAAAAAAGGCATTCAGTAATTCTGCCTTCTCTGTGTCTTTTGTCACCAGGACATCCATCTGATTCTGCAGTGGCCCCATATTTCCCCTGGTTTTCCTTTTGCTGCTGATGTATTCTGGAAGTCTTTCTTGCTGCCCTTGATATCCCTTGTCATACTGAATTTCAAGTGGGCCTCAGCCTTCCCCATATACTCTGATGATGTTCCTATAGATGTCCCTTGTGGCCTGTCTCTTTCTCCATATTCCAGAAATTTTGTCTTCCACATAAAATTTGGTAGAAGGTCCCTGCTCACCTGTACAGTTCTCTCTGCCTCTTTGCTCGATTTCTAGCTCAGGGGCCTTGAGCTTGTAGGAAGTGATGCTGGAAGTGAAGCCAAAAGTCAAACAGACTCTGGGATGTGGCTTTGTGCTTCATGCCACAAAGGTATCCTACGCTTTTTGAAGGAGAGAAAGTGAAATTGCAGCAAAACAAAGCAAATTAAACTCATCTGATGACATGCTTAGAAAACCAGAAGCAAAGTGTAACTCAATAACAGAGTACAGTGAAAGAGGAAGGCTGGTTTTTCAGGTAGAGAAAAAAGACAAAAAGAAATCTCTGCTTTTGTTAAAATATATAACTCTAACAAACCCAAATTCAAAAGAAATATTCCTCTCATAGACAAATAGCAAACTGAAGATGTAGCAGGAGGAAGTAATTCTTCTGTCCCATCAAGGCATCCAGAAGGTTAGTAAATTACCATTATGTTTTAAGGTTTTTTTAAGGGACAAGAATGCCTTCCAGACCTGTTACATGTGATAATAGATAAAATAGTTTGTTTATTATAGGAGCTGACTCCCAGAAAATCAATTCCATTTCAAGAGTAAAACAACTAACAACAAGAACCACAAAGAGAATGGAAAAGCAGATCATAGAAGCCAACAGTCACATAAGCCAACAGCTGGATGAGTAGCGTGGTACTTCCTTAGAAATCAGGCAAGCTATTTGCCAGAGACCCTTAATGCTTCAAAGCACTAAAAGAGCTCAACATCAAAGGCTCACAAAAGGAGACATAAAAACTAGGTTCACAACAGCAAAACATGTTCGCAGCCAGTTCCAACAATGGATATTAATAAATGTCATTAGAGCTACTTCACCATATTTGGAATGTCACTAGGTTGATAGAAATGGAAAAGAATGACTTTCGGGGTAAAAGCTAAGGGCAACTTCCAATGTTACCAGAAAGATGAATAAACAAGATTCCTAGGAAGTTGCGTCATAGCAGATGATGTAGTGACAACACAGATGCAATAGCTAAGGGAAGGCTGATGAAAATCAGGGTAGAAATCCCCACTGTGACCATTCAGGGATGCAGGACTGCAGTTGGAAGTGGTGACTTTGAGCCACTGACACATAAGGTCTATGGCATGGCCTTGTGAAGGCATAAGTAAGAAAACCCAAATCCACACTGAATGGATTAATTCAGTTTACAGACTGTTAGCACTGGTAAACTAGTGACACTTCTTTGCCCCAGAGCCTCTAGGTGGAAGTAAACTTTCATGGTTACTATGACTATTATTATTACATGTGGCATAACTATCCCATACCTCAGAGACTAATTACCCACCTCAAACTATTGGAATGTGTACAGAAGAATGTGACAGAGAAGACACCTACTGCAGAATTGGCAGTAGAAGTCTTCTGTGTTGAAGGTCACTGAAACAGGGGCTTGCAGGACCATGTACATAGGAAAAGTACAGTTTGTCCAAGCATTGGAAACCCTCAAAGAGAAGGTGATCATGAATGATTAGTCATTACTGGAAGCTTCTGGAATGTTTCATCACATGCTATTGATATTGCAAAGCTGGCACTTAACAAAATGCACTTCAGGATACTGAGGTGTACCTAGCTGGCTTCTTTTCCAAAGGGATATTGTGACATGAAGCATAGCAGCTGATCAAAAATATTACTTCATCAACTTGAAAGAAATACAGACAGCTGTGTGACACAGAAAACATCAGCTGAGGTAGTTATGAGGTAATTTTAAGATAGAGGTTAGAAAGACTCTGAGAACAAGCTATATAAAAGAACAAATAGGCAGTTGTTCTGTTGGGAGGGCAAACAATAAGAGTGAGGCATGATCTTCCTCTGAAGACTGGTGAGATGGGAGGAGTGGACCATGTAAAAGTAGCCATGCCAGAGGAAAAGATTTCTTCAGGACATATTTCAGCCAGTCTGGAATAAAATCTTGGAAAGCAGAGATTCCATATCCAGTTGACCAAAATATCACTTCTGATGTAGATGGGAAAATTCAAAGGCAATAAAAATTAACTACTTTTCTAACAGACATGTTTCCATTGTAGAGGTGGAATCTTTCATTTAAGTCTTATAGTGTACCTCTAATAAAATCTACTGCTCAGTCTCCTAGTGACCAGAGACACAGGCAACATAATCACAGCAACTGTCCTGGACAACACAAGGAAGACACAGAGAGCCTGCAATCTCATGGTGTGGTTTCACAGGGGAAAACATAAAGCTTTATTCAAGTTATCTNAATAGGCTGAAAAAATATCAATAGGAGCAGCACTCAAAAGGGAGTGTCAGACCGTATGATATTGCCCCAATCACTCTATTTGCATGAACTACAGCAGTTTGGGTGGTATCCTGACTTAGATGTGCCTCTGACTGTATGTTTTTTTTTCTCAGTAGTTGTCCAGTGTCCCCTTGAGCCCTGGTTAACCTTCAGTAGTTACTGCTTTGTCATGCTCTTGTTTTATGCTAGTACACTGAGCACAGCCAGCTGCCTTAAGCTTTTGCTTGATTTCTCTATGTGGAGAGTTATAAACCAGCCTTTTCAGTAAAGAAAATCCTTGAAGTGGCACAAGGCTCATGGTCTGTAGCTACATTCATTTATAGGAAAGTCCTTGTTGAAGACAAGAAAAATAAAACATTCTAGATTTTTCATTTTATCAGATCATTATATCAGTAGCATAACTTCCGATTTAGATCCTACACGCAGTAAAGATAGTTTTAAAACTTTTTATACTGAAAGAAAAGTTGCATTCAATAAGACATATAATTAAATGGCATTAACACTTTCTTCATTAATTCCTTCAGTGCTCCCGGACAAAAGCCTTAGATTGCATTTTTCTGGGCTGTCCTGAACATTATGTGATGTGCAAGCCTCTACTTGTACTGAACACCACTTACTATCCATATGCATATGAAGCTGATTCTTAAATCTACCCCTAGGAAGCTCTAATACCTTTAGAGATAACCAAAGTTGGTGTGGGCTGAGCACACCTGGCTGACAAGGCATGCACTTCACCACCCTGCCCTATTTGCCACCACCTGTGCCTGTTCTCCAAGGACAGGTTTGAGAATAATGTTTGGACTAGAGAGAAGATAGGCCTGGCGTTAAGCATTAAAAAATCAAAAAGTTAAAAAGCCAAAAAGCCAGAACTGGCTGCCATTGCAGACATGGGAATTTGATCTCAGTTTAAGACACAAAGATCTTAATAACTAGACTAGGGCATACTTTTTTTCTCAACATGTGGGGCTTTCTAGGCCTTTACNAGTTGTTCTGTTGGGAGGGCAAACAATAAGAGTGAGGCATGATCTTCCTCTGAAGACTGGTGAGATGGGAGGAGTGGACCATGTAAAAGTAGCCATGCCAGAGGAAAAGATTTCTTCAGGACATATTTCAGCCAGTCTGGAATAAAATCTTGGAAAGCAGAGATTCCATATCCAGTTGACCAAAATATCACTTCTGATGTAGATGGGAAAATTCAAAGGCAATAAAAATTAACTACTTTTCTAACAGACATGTTTCCATTGTAGAGGGGGAATCTTTCATTTAAGTCTTATAGTGTACCTCTAATAAAATCTACTGCTCAGTCTCCTAGTGACCAGAGACACAGGCAACATAATCACAGCAACTGTCCTGGACAACACAAGGAAGACACAGAGAGCCTGCAATCTCATGGTGTGGTTTCACAGGGGAAAACATAAAGCTTTATTCAAGTTATCTGTCTCTGTGAAGTCAGGTGCATCAGATCTGTGTTAGTGGAAGAGCAGCTAGAAATAATTTCTTATGTCCAGGAGAAGGTTATGTGGTTACCACACTTTGCCATTTCTGCAGCAGAATTTACTGAAGGTGTTTGATGTTCGTTGTGAAGACCATAGCAGAAAGAAAGATGCATGTAACTATAGTCCAAAGATAGGGCTCCTATTCTTGACTGTGATGCGTTTAGAGTTCAAGTTCTTTACCCAACAGTAAGGAAGCATTTTCAGCTGGGGCTTCCATCTTGTAGGAGAATATCTTTAACCAGAAACTTATTCTGTGTTGTGATCCCTTGACTTTACTCCTGAGTGTATTTCNAACATTCTAGATTTTTCATTTTATCAGATCATTATATCAGTAGCATAACTTCCGATTTAGATCCTACACGCAGTAAAGATAGTTTTAAAACTTTTTATACTGAAAGAAAAGTTGCATTCAATAAGACATATAATTAAATGGCATTAACACTTTCTTCATTAATTCCTTCAGTGCTCCCGGACAAAAGCCTTAGATTGCATTTTTCTGGGCTGTCCTGAACATTATGTGATGTGCAAGCCTCTACTTGTACTGAACACCACTTACTATCCATATGCATATGAAGCTGATTCTTAAATCTACCCCTAGGAAGCTCTAATACCTTTAGAGATAACCAAAGTTGGTGTGGGCTGAGCACACCTGGCTGACAAGGCATGCACTTCACCACCCTGCCCTATTTGCCACCACCTGTGCCTGTTCTCCAAGGACAGGTTTGAGAATAATGTTTGGACTAGAGAGAAGATAGGCCTGGCGTTAAGCATTAAAAAATCAAAAAGTTAAAAAGCCAAAAAGCCAGAACTGGCTGCCATTGCAGACATGGGAATTTGATCTCAGTTTAAGACACAAAGATCTTAATAACTAGACTAGGGCATACTTTTTTTCTCAACATGTGGGGCTTTCTAGGCCTTTACAATTTTTCTCTATCTCATACCAAGGTTGAAATACTAGAAGACAAGCCAAAACCTCTTCCTCTCCTGCCTTCTGCATCATGTCTTTCACTGTTTTTCTTCTTATTTCTTTTATTTTTTTTTCTCTTGGAAGAAGTCATATGTCACCTTTGACCTACCATCCCTTCCAACTACCCTCCAAAAGGCACTCTCTTGACAGCAAATGCCCACATATCTGACTGTGCCCTCCTACCACCTCCATAAGAAGATTGGTGTTAAGCCCATATAGGGGTACTCAACACTCTCTAACTACTACTACTATAGTAGTAGTACTATAGTACCTACCCAACATGATACAGCCAATGGTTAATTTTTTCTTTTATTTAAAAAAACACTTATATGAGATATTTCAAATGTAAAGAGTCTTTTCCACACATTTCAAGGCAGGAAGGCCTTCCACTCAGTATGTTGTCATAAACATTGTTTGGATAAAGCTCTGTTCTGGTGGCTGGCTGCCTCCCAGGTAAAGTGCAATGAAACTCCAGGACCTACACTTGTGAGAGAGAAGCAGAGCTGAGCTTTTGCACCCTATGGCATGACTGACTGTAGAGGGAACTGGCCCCATTTTCCAATGAGTTACTCTGGTTACTCCAGCAGGTCTAAATGAGGTTTAGCACTTTTGAAAGTCAAACTTTGTTATCAGGGACCCAAGCACAAATCCTCGATTTGTCTTCAAATGCAAATGTTTTTGCCCAGTGTTTTCCTACAGACACTTAAAGGAACAACTTTCACCAAGATGGCAGTGGGAATGGCTGGACTACTATTGATTTTTTTTTTCTGACTGTGACTATGTTATTAAGGTGTTATATGTTAACACCTTATGTTATAGCAGTTAACACATGCTTATGTTATAGCAGTTATGTACTGCTATAAACTTGTCAGAGCACCTCTTGGATTTTTCTGGAACCTGGTATGCCTCACATCTATTTATCTCCTTTATTGACTTTCTTTGATACTTTTTCCAGTTGGTTTGCTTAAATTTAAATTATCTTTGTTGAATTCCTTAATGCTCAATCTCTACAGAAGAAAAAGTGGTACAACCATTACTTCTGGTTTTGGTTCCATCACCAAAGTAGTAAGTACAGTCCTGTCTGTGTTGGGCTTATACCTGCCATATTAAAGCAAGACACAGAGCAGTTTTATTCAAAATATGTGTGCTAAGTGTAAGAGCTCCTGACATACCCTCTGTTTGCTCATACCACTAGTGCTGAAGGGTATATATACCTGAAAGAATGTAAAACTTAATACCAGTAAGAATTGTCATGCGACCTAGGTGGAGGTGTGCATAATGAAGTTGTGATCAAATGACATTCGCTTAACATGTTGCCTCCTTTTTCAATGCTTATTTGCATCTGAGGCAGATTGTAAGGGACTCCCCTTTTTCCATAGAAAAAATTGTCTTCCTCTTGAAGAATGCTTTTGTGCACCAATACCCCTTTTGTGTCTTTGTTTTGCTGTGACATCTACAAACCCTGGTCAAGGCCCATGACCCTCTGGTTCTTTGGCCAGATAAGCATATCAAATCCACAGTGCTGTACCTTATTTCTTTACTCTCATTATGTTTCTTTTAATGATAGGGCCCAGCAGCAGAGTTAAGACCTCTAGGCTGCAACTTCTCTTGCCCCCAGCAATGGCAGCAGTAGTAGTCAGTTAATATTATTATTGCAGGATTTGGAAGTCTTTGTTGCACACTGGGAACCATAGTGCCAAGCAGCAAGCAAGCAGAGAGCAAAGGCACTTTACCCTTTTGGAGACTGCAGCATACAGAAAGAAGAGGGCTTGGGCCCATGGTAGAGCAATGGGAAGCAGTAGGAGGACACTGGCTAAACACCCTAAGTATTCATAGTCAAAACAGCACATGGGAATTCTAATGGTGTCAAGTTGTCCATGGACAGCTGCAAAAGCAGCTACAACTCCTTCACCTGCAAACAATGTCAAAACCAGCTGTACCTCCACAAGTTACCTTCTGATTCTTCCTCAGCCATCACTTGAGTACACAAAAATCAACCAGCAGGTAGAAACAGAATAAAAAATCTGCTTAAATCAATTCCTGTGGGTGCAGGTGGGAACAATTGAGCAGGGCTGCTACCCAGGGATGTGCTGAGCTCCCCGAAGCTCCAGGCAAGCACCTCATCACCATGAACCCCACTCAAAAAATATCCCAGAGAAAATAACCTTGGTCCTAAAAAGTCTTCTGGGCACCTGAGTTCACAGCTATTAGGATGGCCACTGCCCTAGAAAATGTTGTCAGTGATACCAGGAATAGCAGACCAAATAGGGACTTGATTCATTGATGTTTGTTCTGTGAAATCTCACAGTGATGCAACTTTGGGCAAATGCACATAGATGGAGTCAACTCACTTCTACTTCAGGTAAATAGCATTTATTTATTTCCCATGCCCACAAAATAGAAGAATGAATCTGCTTTATTGTTTAGCCCTGCATGATAGCCCCAATCAGCTGATCCAGAAGAAAGAAGTGATTTTTGTAAATCGACACAGGAAAGTGTCTAGTAGTACTATACACAGGAAAACTCCACTTCTGCAAGAATCCTAGAACTCTGAAACTGCAACTTGAGAGAGGTAAAAAGGATGACAGAAAAATAAAAACCCACAGTAGCTGGAGATTCAATAAAAAATTTGCTTAACACAAAATGACTTTGTGCAGTATTTCTGATACCTTGGCTTAGTGCTGTGTCTTAGTAGACAGCATGGGAAAGCACTCAACCTTGCACCTTGGGTCTGACCCGTATCAGTCCTTCATATGAAGAAGTCCCTGGAAGAAGTTTAAAGAGGAATTATGGCAAGGACAAGGCAATGGGGTTTCATTGCCAGGCTTGCTGCCCTGGCAGATCCCAGCAGGGACACATTGTGTACATACCATAGATATATAGCATAGTGCATCACTTACACTTCTGGGCAGGTGTAAAGCAACATGTTCCAGCCTCTTCCAGCTCCTCCACTATCTTCAAGACAGATGAGGAAGTATCAGAATTCAACATGAGGGACTTACACATCCCCTGGCAGTGATGTACTTCAAACACAAAAGAAGGCTCTGGTGTTTGTATGCAGGGCTGCTGGGCTAGCTGCAGCCGAGCATGCTCTCATCTCCTAACTCAATCTTCAGCACATTTTTAATTTATTTGCTCAGAATATTTAACTGCCATTTTTAAATCTCACACTCACAAGTTTTCAGCAGTTGAAAAGGCTTTAAACCATTTTCAGCTCCCTGCTCCATTCTGATGTCGAAAGAACAGATACCTTGTCTGCATTATTGAACACTGAAGACAGGGATGGAATCAAGAAACAGAGAAACTAAAGCTAAATAAAATATACTCATCACTGTTTCTGTTATGCTCTTGCATAGATCAGAAAGATGCAGACAAAACTGCCCTGTGCTACCTAAATTGTGCTGTGTGCCATTTAGAAATCATAAGCTAAGTAAGATCTTTGGCAATGTTTTGTCAGCAGATAAGCTGGCTAAACATTAATTTCTTTTTTTGCAATCCCTAGTCAGAGGTTTCCATTCATACAGCTACTCTGTACTCTGAACCTTGAGTTAATGTGTCTCTGTTTTACAGGAAAGCTTTGCACATGTTGCTTTTGGGCTCTGCAGACTTCACAATGTGACCTCCTGCTGCCAGCTTGGGAGGCAACCCATTGATGCTTAGGTCATGTTAGTTAGTGAGTTCACATCAGGTCTGATGTTTAGCCTGTTAAGAATGGCTTGCAGATTCCACATGAAGTGCACCATCTTGAAACTAGAATTTTACTGACTGAGAAAGCACTCTGATTTGGAAATTCACATTAGATGGACAAAAATATTTCCAAATCCATTTACAGAAGCAAAGGAAATCTGAAAAAATTGTTCGCCTGGAAAAGCAGAACATGCTAGTAGAGTATCTACAAGTCATCAAGAGTCTTCTTCCATGAAAACGTCAGATAGAAATCCTGGCATTTTGGTGTTTCTCGGTAGTATATCAATGTGGTCTGTTTTACACATGTAAATAAGAGAGAGACACTAGCTCAATGTTGTTATTTATCAGTACAAAGTATTAAAAAGGAAAGAGAGATAAGGCACACAATAACAACAGAAGTGTTAGATTTGAACGATGAAGGCTGAATTTTAATTTTGGCATGCTAGAATATTTTTGATTTCTCAGTAGTGTGGAGCAGATGCAGTTAAACTGGGACATACGCAGGGTGCAAGGATCAGAGCAGCTCAGTGGCTCCCTGCTCTGCCATGGAGCCCAGTCAGCAGAACGGGGTGAGCAAAACTGCAGGATCTGAAGGGGAAGAAGCACCTAATAATATTCTCTGTTCATTCTGGCCTACCTGAACTCTGGGAATGTTTTGTAAGGAGTGCTGGGCCTCACAATGGAGCCATGTGTCCTCTTCCTCTCCCAGATTCTGCAGTTCTGGGGCTTGCTGAGCTGCACTGAGAACTTGGGGCAAGTCTTGGTTTCAGTGTCCTGGATATCTGGCTCTCATGTTGAAGTGTGCCTCTGCAGACTTAGCTTGTCTCTTCAGTGTCCTGAAAACCTGGTTTTGAAATGTTTGTCCTCAACTCCTGCTTAGACATTTAATTTTCTAGGCAACAAATATGGTTGGGTCAAAATTCAATGAACAATCCCTATCCTACACAACACTTCATCACATACTTAACTGTGACTTCAACACTGACTTGAAGGGGATATGAGCACATACTCAACTTGCTGTCCATGCTAAATTATTTTCCTGAGCAAGGATTGGTGGAAGGATCAATTCCAAGTGGAACTGGAGCCTTGTCAGATTTTATTTCTTGGAGCTCAAGGGGGGTTTTGTTTGGTTGGTTTAGCTTGGGTTTTTTGGTGTTTTTTTTTGGTTGGTTGGGTGGGTGGGGTTTTTTTTTGTGTTGGTTATCCTAAAAACCAAACTAAAATAAAAAACCGACAGCAGAACAGCATTGCAAGAATTCATTTTACAACACAAGAAAAAAAATGTGGTTTTTATATTCCGCCATAACTCAGTAACAATTGAAGGCATGAAGCTCACTAAAACAATTTATTTCTGTCCAAAAAGTAGAGATGAACATTTTCAGATCAAAAAATGAATGTTTTTCAGACTTACAAAATGTGAGAACTCAAGGGTGAGAACTGAGGCAGCCTTGAGGTCTTCTTGCACCCTTTCTGCAAAAGCTCCTGGATAAATTAGCTCTTTTTCACATGTAGTCTAAGGCAGTAACACCACTGTAGAGGTCCTTACAGTACTGCAAAGCAGTCTGATGAACACAAGATCAGGAATTATATTTATTATTCCAGCTGTACATCTCCAAGCATGTTCTGACATTGGACAAATAAGGGACAACCCCACATTAAGAATGCAACACTACTGATTGCATTAGCTTTGAATTTGAGGGCATATAAAGATACTATTTTCTGATTGCATTACAGCTGTGGCCAGGATGAACTCTCCATCAGCTATCATAATTCTAGCCTGAGGACATACATTTTAGGCTCATGCAATGAAGAGCAGTAACACAGAAGCTTCCCGTTTCTCTCCACATTCTTTATGTGTGCACCATGCTGTTGAGACACAATGTTTAATGTAGTATTGCTAACCAGCTGTTGGTAAGTGTGTGGACCCCTACTCCTGTCCCAGGCACAATTCCTGATAGAACAGCCTCAGTTCCATGGATATAGGAGGCAGCAGAGTCTTGTCAAGGAGCTTACTTCTGTCCTGCCACCCTGCTCAGCTGCCTTTCCAATCGTATGTGCCACCCCTCCTGAGGATTTTTTCAGAGGTACTGAGGTCATCCAGCATCCCTCGTGTCCTGGTCCTACTAAAAACAGTTAACTCCTGAGCATCCTTCCCTTATGGATCTCTAGAAAGTCTTCCTACAACCTATTTCATCTCACCCAGGCGGGTTTTTTTCTCTCTAGGATCTTTCTGTCCTCACTTAAGAGACTGAGAAAATAATTTCATCCTAAGAAACTGTATACAGCTTGACTCATAAATCTCCTGTGACTCACTACCTCATTATCAGACTTCTTTTACCATTTTTGATGTCAGCTACAATCTACATTTTATTTACATGCGTCCAATGCTACTACTATGCAAAGGATATCCAACATATTGAAGCAAAACCTGATAACTGCTTAGGGCTAAGCAGTATAATCTGATTTGTTTTTTAGTGTCTCAACAATAGTAATCATACATTACTCTGCAGTAAAGCCATTATATAATGACCCATCTGTGAAAGAAAATTCCCATGAACCTAGTAGTAAAGGGACAACCCATTTTAGCTGCCCATCACTTCCACATGAAGCACAATAGCATGGCCATATTGACCAAAACTGCCTCTTCCAGGAGGGCTGGTGAGAAGGAGTAGCCCATGGATGGACCTGGGTTTGCTTGAGTAACATGAGTAACATTTTGTGTGGATGGGCTGCATCATTATAAATGTCTGTTAGATTCACTTCTGTGATCACCAAGGGGTAGCAGAAGCATTTAGTATCATGTGCAATTACAGATTTCAACTTTCTCTGTGTGGAAGGAGGCAGCCCAGCTTTCATTAAACATCTCTTTATCCCAAGCTAAGAACTATACACAACTGATCAATAAACTGGAAAACAAATTATATCTTTTATTCAAATTAATACAAACTCAAACTGAAGTATAAGCACAAAGGGTCAGACTGTAAAGTCCTTATGACCAGAGAACAGCACTAAATGTGGTATGGTGGAGGCAAATAGCAAACACAATGGAACTAAGGGATTAGACAGTGTCAGTAAAGCACTAACATAAGGCAAAATCACAAAAAATAGAATGAAAGTGAAGGGAAGAACTCTGATTCAGTACTGTCAGGGTTCTACTGTACTGGCTGGGTTTTCCTCTGCAAAAGTGTGTCAGAAATGTTTGGTGATATTTGGTGCCTTGATACACTGACTCCCTCTCTCAATGGATTTTCACAAAGTTGTCACATTTCAGATGAATCCATGTGAAGGTATATGATATGTTGTATATGTTTGTTATATGCACACATGTCATATATAGGTATAGGGTATATACTAGAGAGCATATAATTCATGATATCTCCTTTAGACTGGCCAGAATAACTTAGAGAAAGACAGTAGTAATGCTTTACGACTTCCAATCAACTGGGTAAGCCATTAAAGGTAATGAATGTATTCCTGCCCTTGCAGCACATAGAGGAAGGATGCAACTTCTCAAGACCGGAGTGGCTCTACAACTCTCGGTTTTGTTGCTACTGTCCAAGTTTCTACCAGTTTATCTGGTTTGTGTCTCTCTCAAGGCAGCCATTGCTGATGATGTGAAGAGCAGCACTGTGAGATGTTCTTTAGGTGGCTGCACTTACAGGTGATCACAAGATTTTGTTTTGTTTCTTTCAGGTGGTACTTTTGTTTTGCAATTTTCCTCTTTTGGCTTGTAGGTATGATGTATAGCTGGATTTGTTTTTATGTGGGAGGCAATTATTCATTTTCTTTCTGCATGAAAACTTTTATTTGCTCTTTTGTGGCTGCTTTCACCTTCAGGTTTGCTGTTGCAGATACAACAGGTCTTAGCAATAATAGTTAAAATTGTCAACTGCTGCTCAGCAGTTAAAACACATTGGACACTAGAGCTAGATGCAAGCTGCAGTGCTGATGGTGGAAAAGAGCTGAACAAACAATGCAAATAATCCTCTGCTTGTGTGGACCAAATACACAGGGACAGAGAGGACATTCCCAGGGGGTGCATCTCACCCTTGATCTATGTCTTCCCATGCAGAAGGCCTTAGTGTGATCATTTGCAGGATTTGATAAGCCTTCATCTGTTTGAGGAGCTATTCTGTTTAACCAAGAGAAGAGGTTAAGGCATGCCCCCAGTGCACAAATTGTAAAAGATGTTAATCTGCCCTGTGCTTATCTTACACCAAACTGACTACCTTGATTTGCTATGTCAAAGACAGACATACTCCTTTCCTACCCAACTCAATATGCACCCACCAGCAACTGCCAGCACTGCCCCTGAAGGTGACTGATTCATTGAGAATTGTTTTGAAATCTAGTCCTACAAGCTTTGTGCATTACCACAAAACATAAACTCTGATTTATCTTCATGACCCTGCACAACTGCAAGTATAATTGTCTGTGACAAAAATAAGCTCCTAGCACCCAGCCTCAGCTTTTAACTCTATAGCCATTTCTGAAGTGTAAGCCATTTGTACTTAGAGTTCTGCAGCTGAAAGGTGGGATCTGGAGGTCAGTGCATTCTCTGTCAACACTACAAAACACCATAGCTGAACATTTTACCCTTTCCTAAGAGAGTCCCCAAGTGAAAAGAGCAAGCAAAAGACATAAGAAGATAGATCTGGGACATTCAACTGAAGTTGAGTGTGTCTCTTGTAACTCCAGACACATGCCCCATGCTTATAAGCCTATGGAAAGAATTCATGAATAACAAAGGTTTGTGGTGATAGACTTGAGGACCTGAAAAATGTAGTTGAATAGGAGTAAGGAATTTGCATTGTATAGAATGAATCTTCACATTCATGCAAAGCAGCTCTCAATTCTGCTTCTTACAATGCTGTTCACTCTGCATTTGCAGAGTCTTTCAACAAGAACAGGAATGCTCTTATTTCCACAGATCAGAAAACTGCATTACAGGAGAGTCAAACGGTTTTTCTTCAGTCACATGAAGTCAGAAACAGATTATAGGAGCACCTTATTCATCTCCCTGTCTTGAAGCTTCAGATGACAGTTGATTAGGATGAAGAAAACAGGTTGCGTTTTCAATAGGAAGATTGTAACAACACTGCTTCTGATGTTTGTAACCATTGTTAACAAAATGTGAACTATCATTATGAAATAATTGTTCCCGTCTCTGTCCTTCTTGACGCTGGCATTAACATTGCAATCTCCTGTGACTTTCTGAAACCGTGCCATTTTTGTCCCTTTTCTTACTCTCTCAGGACTTACCCGACAAGCTCTGTGGATGTATTTGTAATATTTGATAAATGTTTTTGTGAGCGGTCTTAGATAATGAATGCAATCATCAAATCTAAATCCCTGTATATGCACTTCCAGAACCTTCCACAAGTCAGAATTACAAAGTGCTAACTCCTGACAAGGAGCAAAATTTGATTAACCAAGTTCTTTATTAAACTTAGAAAAATACTTCACAGAATGTCATCTTTCTTTCCTGAAGTGTTCAATTTGAGTCATATTTAAAACAAGAAAGTTGGAGACAAGAAAAGAAAAAGTTGCAAATCCATGGCATAAATAAGGAAAATAACAGAAAGGAGTAGAGCACAAAAAGTTTTAATACTGCAGGGATCCAGTTCGTTAAGCAAAAATAAGTTTATTTGACTTTAAAATATATAAACTAGGAGATCTACTGTATGAAACAAGATAAGTCATTGCACTAGGAAAAAAAGTATTACCTAAGATGCCTGTGATAGAAAAGCTAGAATGATTCAAACCCAGGGTGGTGAGGCATTCATAGTAGGCTTTCTGTTATTTTCTAGGCAAATACTTCCTTCTGGATTCAGCTTTTTTCTAATTCTTTTGGCAGCTGTGCTGTAAACATAAGAAGTGGGCATGCTGGGTGAGGGTGCTACAGAGTCAGAGAGGTATTTAGGGAGGTATTGGCTTATGAAATGCCACCAGGGAACCAGAGCACTTTCCAGAGGAAAGCATCACCTCCCAAAGAAGAGACAGAGGGGAATATTGGAGGAACACTGATGTTTTCCTTGGATGAGCTGAACAGAATTGTGCTAACTTCTTTATATCATGGTCTTGAAAGATACCAAATTTTCACTGCAAAAAAAATGATTTTAGTCCTTGTAAGCTGAACCCCTGCCTTTTATTTGGTCTTTGGGGTTTCTCTTTCTTTCCCAATCTTGTTTTCCTTCATCTTGTCTATTATTTCAGAGACAGAGAGCAGTGCCATTTGGGTTCAGAAACTCCAGTTTTTGAAACACATACAATTCCCCATGACTCCTAAGAGAACAAAATTAGGCCACTTATCTTGCATTCAGTGGGAGTAGATTATAGAGCCAGAAGACAGTCTGGGGAGCTGCAAGAAGCTCTTTCTGGCTCTATGCATTTAACTGTGCTTTACTGCTTCCCAGATGCTGTGGAAATTGCTCTTCACATTTAGCTATTCAGAACTGAAATGGTCATGGTATGAGAGGATGACAAGGGGATCACAGTTTTCCCTCTTTCCACCAAAGAGGAGATGCTCATTTTCAGGGTGCATAAGATGCACAGGCAACAGAGTCACCCTTTAGAAGAGACCTCAGCAACGGTCATCAAGTCTAGTTTGGATATGGAAATTTGTATTCTGAGGATCCTGGCTCTTTCATTTCTGGGACATGCTCTCATCCTCATGTTTTCCTTTAATTTCTTATTGAGGGGGGTAAGAAGAAAAACATTTGGACATGGCTTGATTATATATAGTATCTTTTATTTACACATGCACACCAGAAAAAGAAACTTGGTTGAGGTATCAAGCTAATAAAAGAAGTGCAATGCTCTATCTTTGCACACTGGAACATCTGCTAGAAAATCATCTGGAGAAAGTGCAACTTTTCTGGAGGAAGCATTTTCTCTCCTTTTACAACTTCCTGTAAATTGTTCTGGTCTTGGGACCATAAGGGAAAAGGCTTTCAAAGAAGCACAAAAGAAATCATGACATAGTAGGATGTTTTGTGTTGGAAAAGACCTTAAGAACTATTTGAGTCTTGTCATCACTGTATGCAGGAGCCTTCTTTGCTTGCAGAAATTCTTTTCTCAGTTTAGCTGTTTTGAGGGCTGAAGTCATATACATTAGGCATACGCAGAATGATTAAGTCATCTACCTTTTCCTGAACCTTTTGCTTTTCCACGCTCTGGCACATCTGCTTCATGGTGAGACAGTTGGCACAAATGGAATGACTCTTTTGTATGCTGCCCTAGGATTGTTTTTGTCTGCTGGCTTCCAGATGTGGGGTTGCATTTTGGGATTGCCATTAGACGTTAAACACTCAACACTCACAGCTCTTCAGATGAGTCTAACACTTATCTAAAACTCAGTGTTTAGCTCAGACAAACAGCCTGAACAGTCTGAACCAGACACCCTGCTGAATTATAATCTATTCTGATGCTGCAGGAGCAAACTCCTTTGGCGTAGAGGCATTTTGTAAGGTTGGTTGCTCTTCTACAGTGTTTGTACTCAGGTATTTTTTTATTAATTCCCTTCGGTGGTTGCTCAAAATTCACCTCTTTCCTGTTGTTTTGGTGTTAATGAGAACTAATCTCTTTCAAAAGTTTCTCCTTCAATCCCTTGAACAATTTCTGAATGGAGATGAGTATCAAATCCCCTTAACAAGGACAGATGTTTCTTAACAGATTGTAGGTAGATGCTAACTTGTGTTTCCAAACATCTTGCAACAGTATGATTTAGTCTCAGAGGTTTGCCAGTGGTCAAAAGATTTAGAAAAAATATTTCTCTAGTTACTTCATAGTCCCACTACTCAGAAGTGCTTTGGAGCCAAGCATAATTTATAGGATCACGCAGGTCCAAGAAGATTTCCCAGGAGATGCCAAGCTCTGGTTTAGGAGAACCACCTTCTTCATGGCACTACTTGCAAATTCTTGTCAGTCATGCTATTCATTGGTATTTTTCATTAGCTATGGCTGGAATGTATTTGACTTACATGTGATGACTGATTTCTTTCAGCACTTCTCTGATGCCTACCTCTGTTAAAGTGCTGAAATCTGGAAGAAGGAGAAACATATCATCTTGTATGCCTTTGGTGTTGTTTCCCACAGGGAAACAGCTTCTGCAGTGCCAAGGATGCCTGACACATGTGCCTGCCTGCCCGTGACATTGTGAAAAGCTGATTTCTGGAGAGAATGGGGAGAACTAAGGGCTGACAAGTAGATGCAGAGCTTGGGACACTGTGCATTGTGGATAAGAATTCACCTACTGCAAAGGCAGAACTGAAACACCTCCCACTCTTTGACACATCCATTTTAGAGGATTTGGGGACCATTTTGAGTATATCTGAATTTGATAATCTTTTCCATTCCTTCTGTTTTATTTTACTTTTTAATATTTAAAACTGTTTTCTTCTGCAGGAATAGTATGGGGACAGCTTGCAGTCCAGAGATAGCAGTCCCTGTTGGTATTCAGCTATAATCAGCTTTTAGGTGCTCAAAGAAAGGGTCAACATTCCCACAATGTACATTTCATCTATCAAGCAATGAGGGGTATGCAGTAGGCTGAAGATGGAAGAAGTTAATGTGCAGAGAAGAAGTATTATTCTGAGTTCTAAGGTACAAAGGGAATAGTGCTATATCTCTTTGTTTTAATTCTCCCTGTAGTATAAAATGCCCTAGATGTCTCTGTGCTTCTCTTCTTATTGGAAAGTATATAAAGAAGAACAACAAATCATTAAAGAGCATTGGTGCACTAAATAGATAAATAAATTTAAAAAAAATAAAAAAGCAAAAATCCAATACACTCCAATTTTTTTTGTGATAAACCAAATTAAATCTTTAGTGTCATGAATTGATGTGTGAGGTTCTTAGCTTATTTGCTGACTGCAGTCACTGAGTTTGTGTTTATCATAAACACAGTCTTTAATACACCTTTCAGTAGAGACTGGCTTCATATCAGTGCCGCTCATTCTGCTGTTCCTGTGCTTTTGTAGCAGAGGCTCAAGTCATCTGTGGTAATGCAGTCATTCATAGCTCCTGTGTCTTGGGCCTGATCAAACCTTTAGCACAGGCACTAAAGCCTCCAAAACAAAATTCCTCCCTTCTGCTTGGACCAAATACAGTCCTTTCCCAAATCATCAGAAAGAGTAGCTCAGTCCTGTTTTAGGAGTTTCGTCTTTGGACTGTTCATCCTGTATCCTCTTTCCTTGATACAACTCTTTGCTTTCTGCAGTGTGTGTTAGTTAAAGATGATGTATCTCAGTAAGCCAGTGTAACCAGTACTGGATACCTTCCTCAATAAACAATAGTTGTGTTGCACCTGTTGCCTTGTGAAAGATTCATTCATTCATTCATTCATTCATTCATTCATTCATTCATTCATTCATTCATTCATTCATTCATTCATTCATTCATTCATTCATTCATTCATTCATTCAATGTCATGCATTTTAGACAGAATACCTTTATAAAATTAAGTAATTAAATGTAATAATTCTGTCATGAAATTTCATTCAGAAAGAGTGGTGTTCTTAGGGGACTTGTGGCTCCTGACCAGGGTACGTAAAAGCAAGAAAGCCCAAATGACATCTTTGATAGCAAAGAGGGTAACTGATCACAGAATTCAGTACAAAGGTGAAGCAGACTGAGTGTTATCAGTGGAAAAATTAAAAGGTGAAATATTCATAACTGATGAGTTGGCAATTAGAGATTTACACTCTTATTGCAACACCTCACTACTTTTAACAGGAGGAATGGTCTGATCTGGAGTTTCCAAGAAATAACAAACTCATAGGTGGAACTTCCCTTTGAAGGACTACAGATGGCTTCGGCAGATGGGTGATTATTTAGCATACATTGGGAAGAGGGAAAGGTACTTCTTCCACACTGGGTTCAGTCAAGACAGTCTTCTGCCCGAGCAGGGCTGGGGTTGGAAAACAGTAATACAGGTGAAAGAGCTAGGGAAGAAGTTGTCTGTAGACTGCTGTAGGCATGGACTTTAGAAAAGCCACTTGAAATGAATATGTAAGCAGGAGAGACAGTTTCTCGAAGGAAACCACGTCTCCATCGGCACTGGCATAGTGAACAGTCAGCAAGTGGAGAGGAGCTGTGCAATGAGTTCCGAATAAAGACCATGTTTGGCTTTGTCACCAGCCTCTGTGTGTGATGACAGCCAACTCATTTCACCTTTCCCATTTTTTTCTTCCCCTCACTATGGAAATATCTCTTGCTCCAGATTTGCCTGTGTTCTGGTTCCAGACAAGGCAGGGTTGATTTTTTTGCAGTAGCTGGGAAGGTTCATGGCCAGTACCCAAAAATTGTTCTGTATTACTTCATGTCATTGCTGGAGTATGGAAAAGGATCTCATGCTTCTGGGGAGAAGGAGTTCCTTCTGGCAAAAAAATGTAGAGTGAACCATCTGGTATTGTCTGTTATTGGGAGTTATTGTGAATAATTTCTTTCCTTACACCCTTGGTTACTAATATAGTTGGTGTTACTGTTTGTTCTCTTATCTCATTGCTGTTTCCAGTAAATAATTCTTATCTCAAACCATTATCTTTTTCTTTTGTGCCTCCAATTAGATGGAGGAGGGCGAGTGGCAGGTGGTTTGGAGAGTCTCAGTGGGGGCAGTGAACTGGGGAGTACCATTCCTAAACCATGACAGCCTGGTTCTGACACAGGAGAGCCTCAGGTTTCCCAGGGCCTTCAGGCACCATGGCAACAAAGCATTAGCTAACTGTAACCAAAATAATAGAAAGGAGGCCAGGTCCAAGCACACGCCTGGAAAATGAAAGTAGGAATGCAAAAGGAAAGCACAGATTGTCCACAACCTTTACTAGGAAGGAGGAGTGCTCACTGGCTCTAAAATCTCATGATCTCCTTCTTTCATCCATCCTTTCTCTCTAGTCATCCCTTTGATTTGTGCCTTCATTTTATAGCTATCAGCAGACATCCAGCAGCTAAAATCTACATGTGTCATACCCAACTATAGCTTGCACATTGCTGCAAACTGCCTCTCTAGCCCTGTTTCCATGGAAATGGAAGCTAGCAGGATGACAATAAAATAGGAGAAAGTCATCAAAAGAGAGCAGTTGAATATCTTTATCTTCTGCTTAGTAGCACCAAGAAGGCAAATGCTTTCTATCTAGAATGATTTCCAGTGGTGGTTCTCAAAATTAACTGCAATGCAACTACAGTTAGCCTCAAAATATCCCTAGGGTAAACTGAACACCTATTTCCTAATAGACAAATGGGCTTTTTAGGCTCCTTTCCCAGGTAGGTGTGGAGTACTTGTTTCAGGCTGGGCCTTTCAGACACTGCACAGCAGAGTCATATAGCACAGGACATGACAGGACTATGTTAATAATCTCAGGAACAGAATCCAGGACTGCCTATGACATCACATCATTTTCCCCCAAGAACCATCTTCTTCCTAGGTGCAAAAGGAAGTAAGTGGCTTTTCCTGGCTTCCTGGGAATACAAATTCAAATTAAATGCATTTAAAAATAACAAGTGAGTGTCTGATTCTCATTCCCACCACCACTCTCAGAAAAAAAAATTAGATCAGGGAATAGCAAAGTCTTTCAAGTACCTTTAAAACAATTGCCTATACCATATGCCTGACCTTCTTTCTCCCATTTCCATGGAAACAGAGCAGAAAAAATGCAATAGAATGGGACAGAGGACAGTTATGTCAAGTGTATGTAATCATTCTCACTAATAGTTCTCACTGCAATTTCAGGTTAGATGCATTTTAAGGAAGGGGAAATTTAAAATTCATAGTTATCTAAGAGTGGATCTCTCCCCAGTACAAATCTTTGACAGCTAGTCAAATCTCCTTTTTTGTCATTCATATCACAATAAATTCTATTGCATTGATGTGAGAGTGACTGTGCACTTGAATAAGCTGCCCAGAGAGACTGTGGAGACTCTTCCCTGGAGATATTCAAAGTTGCCAGGACACAATCTAGAGTAATGTGCTGGAGAGGACCCTGTTTGAGCAGGAAGGCTGGCCTAGTTGACCTCCAGGATTCCTTCCAACTTGAACTATTTGCTGATTCTCTGATTGGTAACGCTTATCATCTTGGTTGCTGATTGCACCAAACTTTGCTTTGTAGTCCTATAGAACAAATGTATTAGAATGGGTACAAATGAACACCACAGCCTTAAAACAAATCTAGATACATTAAAAATAAATTGGTCTATCCGTCTATGTGTCCATGCACTTGTGCACTTCTGTGTTTCCACTGGGCCGAGCAAATAACAGTGATTTCATATGCCAAATTTCATATGATTCTCTTTGCCTTCTGGGATGATTAAAACATTGTAATGAACTACTGAACTTATTAATTTTGGACAGTACCACAGTCTAATAGGGACACAACATTTTTCCTGTGGGTATTTGTTTTACTCGCTACAGTGGGTTGACCCTGGTTGGATGCCAGGTGCCCACCAAGCTGCTCTATCTCTCCCCTTCCCAGGGGAGAGAGAATAAGATGAAAAATGACTCATAGGCTGAGATAAGGCAGTTTACTAAAGCAAAAGTGAAAGTTTGTGTGTACACAAGCAAAGATGAAAATAACAAGGTTTATTCTCTATTTCCCATTAGCAAGTGGTGTTTGTCTACTTCCCAAGAAGTCAGGCTTTTAGCTTGCATAGCGGTTTTTCAGCAGACGAACACTGTAACCTATGAATGTCCACCCCTGTCCTTTCCTTAGCTTTTATATCTGAGCTGATCTCCTATGTTATAGAGTGTCCCTTTGGTTGTTTTGGGTCAGCTGGCCTGGTTGTGTCCCTTCCCAGGATCTTGCCCTCGACTGGGGGGGAGCAATGTTACAGTACTGATGCTGTGCCAGTGCTGCTCAGCAGCAGCCAAAACACTGATGTATAATAAACAACTTTCTAGCTACCAGTGCAAAGCACAGCACAATGATGGCTACTATGGGGAAATGAACTCCATCTCAGCCAGATCCAATACAATCTCCACCCCTTATTCTATAACATTTGCATCATACTTAGATCCCACATAATTTATATATTTTCTGACTATCCCCATCCTTTCACATTTTCATGGGCATCTTTCAGGCAGGCCTCCAGACCTTGGGCTCCATTCCACAAGTATGGATACTCAGGACAATAGAAGCAACACAATTGATCGTTGGGCACTGATACTGACCTGGCTCAGGTCATGATCACACTCTCCTTGCTCCTCACAACATTTGTTCTTCATTGTCCTGTTACTTTACTTCCTGCAACAGACAACTCACACCACAGATTATTTTTCCCCCTAGATTAAATCTCCTTTAGACACACACTGGGTCTCACCATCCTTCCACATTACCCACCAGGTACACTCTAGTCCCTGAGCAAAGACAATCCCATGGATGGGTTTGCCATTTTCCATGGTAGGAGAAACTCATGTTGACTTCTCCAGCAACTTCCTTATGTGTAGTACAGGGATCTTATCTCCTCCCACAGTATAAAGGAGGTTTGTTTCTGCAGGTTAGCAGATCCCCTAGTGTTGACCACTCAAGTGGCTTTGGCTAAATTTGCCTCCCAATGCTTCCATGTCCCATTACCTAACACTCTTAACATAGTCTTCAGCAGTCCATTATACCTCTCAATCTTTCTGGATGCTTGTGGGTGATACAGGATATGATAGACGCATTTGATGCCATGTTTCTTCCAGCAAGAGTTTATAAGGTTATTCCAAAATAATCCATTATGTGATTTGGTTCTCTCTGGGGTCTCATATCACCTCTCAAGGGCTAAGATGGTGCTTTGAGCAGTGGCCTGTTTTACAGGATATGTTTCCAGCCAGCCAGTCATTGCCTCCACCATGGCACCTCTTTCATTTTCTAGTAACTCATTATATGGTGGTACTTCTTGGGCCCAAGTCACCTCTTCAGGCAGTGCTTCAAAATCTCTGCCTTCTGGCCAGTCCATAGCCTCTTCCAGGATCCCTGGGAAATTGGGTTTTCCCATTCAGGTTCATTGTGTAATGAAAGACACTCACTTGCTCCATGTAACACTGGTAGTATGATGTATTGAGGGGATGTTCCCTTTGAACATCCAGTGCAGGACAGGCAATTGCAGTACCAAGAGGATACATGCTTCTGTCTTAATGACTTCTGAGACAGTTCAAACCCCCTCATAGGCTGCTAATATCTCCTTTTAAGTTGGAGTGCACTGGGCTTCTGATCCTCACAACACCAGCTTCAAACCTTGCATTCGGTTGACCTTGCATTTCTCCTGATGTCCTCTGCCAGGAGCTCCAGAATGCTCCCCAGCTGCAGTGTAGGGAATATTTTGCACAGTTGGTCCTGTCCAAACAGGCTCAAGAGCTACCTCACAAGCTATTTCCTGTTTGATCTGCTCAAAGGCCTGTTGTTGCTCAAGGGTCCCCTCTAAATGATTCTTCTTCCAGGTCACTCAATAGGGGGGGCTCACAAGCTAGCTATCACCTGGAATGTGCACCTTCCAGAACACCACAAGGCCTAGGAAAGTTTTTATTTCCTTCTTGTTAGCCAGTAGAGACATAGTTGCTTTTTTGTTCACCACATCCATGGGCACATGACGGAGTCCATTCTGCCATTTTATTCCCAATAACTGAATCTCTTGTGTAGGTCCCTTTACCTTACATTGTTTTATGGCAAAAGTAGTTTTCAGAAGAATTTGGATTATTTTCTTCCCTTTCTTAAAAAAAAAAAACCAAAACAAAACATCTGCTGCTATCTTGCCCCACAAAATTATATCACCAATATATTGCAGGTGTTCTGGA
>VWZF01005695.1:946934-1023258 GCA_013396755.1 Sclerurus mexicanus | reverse complement strand
ATCGAGAGCTTCTGCAGCGCCGACGCCTCCGAGCCCTTCTGGGTGAGCGGCGCGGAGGGATGGCGGGGAGCCGGGCGGGACGGGGCCGGTGGCCGGGCGAGGGGGCTAAGGGGGAGCGGAGCCCGCGGTGCCGGCGCTGCCTTGGGGCCGGGCCCGGCGGCTGCCCGGTCTGTGCCCCGGCGCGATGTGCCCCCGCCCGGGGGGCAGAGCCTCGTGTGCGGGGCTTGCGGCAGGGAGCGCTTGGAGGGGGGGACCGAGCTCCGGGGGCCGCGGCGCTCGGGTAACAACAATAACAGTGCCCGGGGCTCCGCCGTCACCCCCAGAGCCGTGTGCGCGGGGCTGGAGGCCACGGCCGCTCTGTCTGCGGGCCGGCAGCCCTGTCGTAGCAGTATTTTGGCCGTTCCGTACTGGAGAGCGGGCAGCGCAGGTGGTGTGCGGGCACTGCAGCCCGCCCCGCACAGGTGAGCGGTGCGGGGAGGCGGCAGGGCGGGCCCGGCTCGGCCGACACACCGGGGTCCTGTGCACAGGCAGGAGGGGCTGCGGCAGCCAGGCACCTGGGAGAGCAGGGCGGTGCTGGAAACCCATCCCAGGGATAGACAACCTCTGTGGAGAAGGAGGTTTTGTGGAGGAAGGGAGGGGAGAGGGAGCTGGGAGTTAAAGAAAAAAAGAGGTGAAGTGAGAGCTACTGTAGGCAACATGAGGGTAAGAGTAAAACGTGGAAGGAGCTACTCGTGTACTCATCTGGTATCTGCCAAATAGTATTGAGCTAATGAGCTGCCTTACTAGTTAATAAAATAGAGTCAGATGTCTTAACAAATGCCGTTGTACTGTTTGTCTCAAGAACCATTAAGATATTACCTAACAGATAGTTTTAAAATCGTTAAGACTCTAAGACATTTAGATTTTTCCTGCTGATCAAAGGTGACTTTACTAACCTGCTGTTACATTGCTTGTACTCATATCTCTTTTTGGCTGATTTTCAGGTTTTTCAGAACTGGCTAAGGTAGGAGTTGTCATCATACAGATTTTTTTCCCTCTCATAGTATGAGACTTTTTGTTTGAAGAGCTTCAGAGAATACATGTTTCAGAATTGGTTTATGGAAAAACTGACTTGAGAATAGTAGTGTTGTGAAAAAGAGCTGCCAGCTCATTCTCTGAGCTGTGGAATTGCAACATCAGGTGGAAGCAAGAACATAGGATGTTGGAAGCAACTAGTTTACATAGGATTTCTGATAGCTTCTTTTACTAGGAAAACACTATTTTCATATATACTATAGCCATTGCTGATATTTGTGGTGTGTCATAACTAGTACATACATTTTTTTCACTAGTTGCATTGGTTCCCAATGTTTTGCAATTCGTCATCCATTTCCAGATCACATGTACTCTGCCTTTCATTTCTTCCAGCTTAAAAACCTTTGGGTGTGGTCGTTTGATTTCTGAATTCTTCTAATCCTACAGAAGGACAATTGTGCAGTCCAGTTGGGGTGAGATGTGTCTGGAAAAACGTTTCTTGTCTTCAGAAGAAACACTGGGTGTCCCACTTGGTTTGTTGCATCATTCCCAGTAGTGAGGAGGGTGGTAATGTGAGTTTGGGTGCTTATGGATATTCTGGCTGCTTCATTTTCTGGCATTTACATTATTGCTATTGTTTGAAGCTGAAGTAGTAAAGGATTTTCAGAAAATGCCTGTGTATATTCAGTGTCTCAGTGGGCTTCTAGATGTCAGCTGTGGTTGTGCTGCTGCGCTTCCTGCTTTATGGACTGCACTCCTGTGCCCCTCAGAGCCAGGTGATACCTGGATACCTGGTGGCACATGCTACTGCATTCTTGTGGTGAACTATATGGCTGCATCAGCTATTTTGGTTGGTCCTGAAGCCCTGCTAGAGGAGCAGAGGCATTTCTGGCAAACTCAGCTTCAAGGAAAAGATGTGTTTTCTGTCAAGGGTGATGCCAAGTTTGGGACAACTCAGTTTTCAATTGTGGGGAGAGTGTGGTTGAAAGGACCCTTAAAAACTGTATGCTAATCTTCTTAGGCTTTGCTGGCCAGGATTTTTCCTGTTTGCACACCCAAGGAATGTTATTGTTGAAAGTTCTTGTCTGAGAATTAAACAGATTGGTTTTATTTAATACCTAGTCTGAAAGGTCAGGAGCCCAAGAAAGTTTGCCATCTTCTCCTTCACTCCTTTTTTTTTTTAATCTTTTTCTCAGTGTTTAACCTCTGTGCCTCTACTCTGTATTAACTTCACTGCAATCACATTTGTTTATAGAACTTCTCTGCATCTTGCTTCCTTTGAACCATCCTCCCTTTTTAGAAGGGTAGTGTTGAACCCTTGCCTGCTGTAACATCACTGAGTATTGCAGAGGGAGTATCCCATCCATAATATAAAGAAAGGTACAGCTGTGTCAGATAAAAGTTACTGTTTACTCATAGCTGTTGATGACAATAAAAGCTTTAAAATACCCCAGTGGACTTGGGGTAACATTTTGCGCTATTTGCATTCCAGTTCAGTAACTTTAAGGGCCTGTTTAAGCTGTAAAACTCTTTTGTGACCTGACATGCTGAGATAGCTTTGGCCAGAGTATCACTAATGTCTGAGTCTACCTTGTTTCAGTACCAGCACACAAAAAACCAAAGGTAAAGTGGGGTGAGGAACACTGTCCTTCCAGGTAAGCTGGGTAAGTGTCAAGGTAGATGGAGAACTTGCTGCACACTTTGGCCTGCTGACCTGGCTGTCTGGATATGTGTGTGTGCAGTCGGTGCTCTCAGTGCATTCACATTTTGAAATAGTCAGCTGGTTTTCCTTCCTCCTTTATAAAATTTTGGGTTGTTTTTCAGTGTTTGTAAACTCTGCGGTATCATGTTTAGAGAAGACTTTTCATGTTTAAAAGTGCTAAAGGAAGAGGTTAACAGTTCTTGTGGCACTTGGATATTTCAAGCCTAACACTCAATGGGGCTTTTACGAAAAAGGAGTAGGAAATATAAATCTGAAGCTTTGATGTGCTTACTTACACTTAAGGGACTGTCAGATAAATGGCTTATATTTATATAAGCTTCTGTGATGACCTTCACAGGCCAAGACATTGTGTTTTTTTAAAGTTAATTTATATAGAAGTTAACTTCAGTTCTTTATTTCAGTGGGAATTTAGTTGACTTTTTTCCACATTTTTCTAGTCAGGCTTTTGGTTGTTGAGGAAGGATTTAATGCAAGTAATTGCATAGACTACTAGAAGAAAAAACAGAGGAGATGAAAACTTGCTTGAAAATTAGAGTCCTGTAATGATTCAAGCTGTATCTCTGCCTGTGTAAACCCTGGCCTGTTTCTTTCCTGTTGGTGCAGAAAACTTTTGTGAAACCTCTTCAGTGTTAGTAAAGAAATGGTATCTACATGCTGTTCTAGGTTTAGCACTTCGTATGAAACCAAACTACAGAAGAAAAGCAGAGTGAATGAGTAAAGGTGAGGCAGAACCTCGCACATAAAATCTAGGGACCAGCCTGGAGTGGTTGGGCTCTGCTTCCTTCGCTGTTTTGTAGAGATCTGTCTGAGGCTTTCAGGCACATTTGTCTGCCTAAATACATGTGTTTTCTTGAGTGTTTGTCCAAAGACATTGTTTTGTGTTTAGGTTGACGTTGTAGCGAGGGAGATCTATAATGTAGCTTGATAGAATTTCATTACGAAAAAAATGTATTAATATTCTTTAATTATATTCTTAGCTGACATTTGTGAAGTGTTTGACATAAACAGCTGCTATGCTTGTATTGTTTATGAGGACTCTGGGACACTGGTAGTTTTACTGAAAGAGGCTTCTGAAGGAAAACCAGACTTTTTATGTAAGGAGCAGTTTCGTGTTCTGAAGATCTGTGGCTTATGCTTTCATGCATCAGATAAGCAGTAAATTGGCACGTATGTCAGAACCCTGCAGCTTTTTGCGCTGGGAGATATGTCTTTAGTGCTTTTTTGGTGTTTTTGTGGCAAAACTAGGAAGGGAGTTTGAGGTTCTGTGAGAGGGTACTGGGTGAGCTTGATAAAAGCTATGAATTTAGCTTCTGCCTTTACTTGTATCAAGTTTAGGAGTGCATTTGTGGCCAGATCAGAGTATGCAGATCAGGAAACTACGTGTATTTGCTGACAGAGGAACATCTTATGTGGACAGTGTTTGGAACAGAGGAGCAGTAACATGGTGTTAAACAGAAAACCCTTTACACAAGAGGATGCCCTTATTAGAATTAACAGCAGATTGCATGGTCTGCGTGGCTTGGCTGTTGTGTTTTTTGGGGATGAAAGCCAGAGGCCTATTTGTCAGCTTTCTCCCATTTAAACCTGTCAGACATTTTTTTATTGATCACGGGTCCAAATTTGCATGGAAATTAAACTTAGATTAGAAATGAAATTGATATCCCTTGATCCAGAACAGATCAATTTAGGGGAAATACAGGGAAATTAAGCCTGATAATCTGTTGTTGATTGGGATTTTCTGAACAGATGACCTGTCATTCCACAGCTGTCAGTTCAAGGTTGCTCAGAAAAGTTAAATGAGGAAAGAAAAGCAGCCAAATGCCTGAGTAATTCTTGCTGTTTCATGCAATTACAATGCAGTTTACATTGAACACTGTGCTATACTGGGACCGAGGGGAGGTCAGCCCGGGTTGTGCTGAAGTCATTCTGGGTCACATCTCTAAAAAGCCTACTGCTCGGTACTGACCTTTTGCTTACTTTTAATAGAGTCAGAATTCCCTTACTGTTTTCTTACTGTTTGCATCTGTGGTAGCCTCAGTCAGTTTATCCCAACTTAAGCTGTTGTCTTAGTCCCTTGTTAAGATTGTTACCCAGGTGTGTTCAAACTTCTCAGTGATTTGAACTCAAGATACAGGCTGTTGCATTATTAAGCAAACCCCCTGGTTTTGGTGCAAAAAGGAGATGAGAGCAGGAATCTTTTTTTCCTGTATACTTTTAGGTAACAGAGATTTCAGTGAAAAACTTTATGGAAAGGTAGAAGCCCTCCCTTGGTTCTGAAACCAAGTGGTAAATATTTTGTTGTCACGTGGCCAAATGTCTTGTGGCACTTGCAGATATGGCAGGGTACGGAAATGCTACATGTGTAGAGAGAGGCTACATTTTAATTTTGCAAATGCTGATGTAATATGTCGTATGTTTCTCTGACGTACACACAAAAAAGCCGTAGTTCAGTGGCTTTAAGCTTCTGGGATTACAAAGACCAACTCTTCTAAGTGCCACAGCTGCAGGTGCTCCTTCTCTGGCAATTTGTTAGCACCCGCTTCTTATTTAGGCTAAAGGGAAACAACAGCAAAACGTGCTTTTTTCCTTGGCATTTTACACATTGTTTCAGCTGATGCAGTGCTTTCTCTAACAAAGGATCTCAATTCCTTGTAAACTTGAGGAAATACTGTTGTTTGGGTTTGGGACAGGGAGGTATAGACACCTGATTTAAATTGAGAACCAACTGTTGGAAGGTAGAAGCTTTTTCTTGGCTGTGTTAATAAGTCAAATCTGCATTATTTAAGTCATTATTGTTGAGAACTTAAACTATTGCTAAAAACATTTCTAATAGAAAACATTATGAGAAATTAAGGGCATTTCTCTGTCACTAGAAACAGTTACTGGTATTTTTCCACCTAAATCTTCTTTATATAAAGGATTTAAAAATTTTAGGACCCCTCTTTATTATGTGACTATTATTTTTTTTAACTTCTCACCTCTTGCTCTAATAGTCTTGCCTTGTGACAGCCTTAAGAGACTATAAGAACAAAGCTTAGATTTCAGAATTACTTTGAAACAAAGGAAGAAGGAGGGGCATGGTCTCTTCCCCCATCTGAAGTCTCAGTCTGTGCATGGTATTTTGGGAGACTGGGCTGGAAGTCTTGCTTTAAATTATTTAAGGCAGAAACTTACTGATCTACTTGCGTTGTATTGGCCTGAAGAAAGGTCTGAGAACTTTGTGGAGATGAGACCATGAAGGGAAATACTGAAGTGTCTTCCCAGGCTGGCAGTCACGCTCACTTCTATGTTTATTTGTTCCACTGCCTGTGGTAAGTGGTATAGTTCTGTGCAGGGGCATAATTCCAAAATTTCTCCTGACAGAAGTAGTTTCAAGTGTCTGCAGAGATCTGGGAATGAGATCAAGTATTTGGTTGTTTGGCTTTTACATTTTAGTAGAATCCTGGTTTTGTGTGTTCAAAAAATGAAAAGAAAAAGACTGCTGCCTTTCTTTCATCAAGTGTGTTAAATAGCTGTTAGAAAAGTATTTTGTAAAATCTGTACAAGTATTTTAAATTTATTCTTCTGCCTCCTGTTTGCAGAGTACACCCTTAGTTAAACCAATAAGCCATTAATTTCGTGTGGTTAGTACAGACTTCAAAGGAATTGGCTGTGTATTGAAAGTTTCATATAAATGCAGCATGAGGTCACTGTGCATCACCACAAAGGTACCATTTTATTTGTACATTCTGCACCGAATTCAGTTGCAGGAAAAACAATTGCATTGCATCATAAGAGAGGTCTATGCATTTTGGGTAACTGTTTATTAAGAAAAAAAGCTAAAAGTAATTAATGTCAGCTAAGGTGAAAAAGTGTGTTTGTCCATGTGTATTATGCTAATTCATGTGGAATTGATTGTGGAGCCATTGGATCCTTTAGTGCAAGTAGTACTTTTTTCCAAAATAATGTCTAATAATAGGCATAGTATTTTTAAAGGACTTATGAACATGTAAATGGAAGTTTGTGGTGGCTGTTTGAATGTTGTATACCTCATTTTGTGCCTTGTTTACCGCGTTTAGGGATGTTGTTACTGTCTACTGCTTGTTTCTGTGAATACTGCTGAGCAGGCAAGAGGGGTGTTTCTGCTGGTTTTTGTGGGGGTTCTGGAGTATTTTTCTTGCACAAATACCTATTGCTTGTTTTATCAACCTGTCACCTGTGGTGTAGCCTGAGCAGTAAGCACAGCAGAACAAATGCTATGCTGATCAAGATTGTGCATAATTGTGCTTGCTTAGACTCTATTCTAAATATGCTCGCAGACAAGTGGTGAGCTTCACACATGCTTCATGGTCTGACTCCAAAACGTGAATGGCAGAACAAAGATGCTATATCAGGTATCAGGGACTTTTAAAGCAAGGTCAGAGTTCCTTTAAAGCAGCCTTAAAGAGAGAGGTTCTTTTCTGCACCCCCCTCACCCTGCTGTCCACTGATGCAGCTCCTCTGGGGCTGTAGGCTCAGCCAGATCTGCCAGATATCCAGTGTGGGGAGAGGCAGGCAGGAAACTTGCTGTCCTGGATAGATGCTATGAGGCCATCAGCTTTTAGCCTGCACTGAGGGAGAATAGTTGAGTCAGCTCATGGGTTTATAGGTGCTGCACTGGGGAATTTTTTAATATGGTATCTAGGGCTGCCAGATTGTGAGACTTCCTATGTCAGTGGGAAAGTGATGATACTATTAGAATGAAACTTGTCAGCTGCAATTACAGTGTTAGTGCCTGAGAGAGCTAATGACTTGCACTCAACTAAAATGTAAGCAGTGCATTAAGCAAAGGGTGTTTTTTACTGTTAGGAAGATAAGATTGAAAAAACATATCTTGGTATTACAAAGGAGGGGGGGATACTGAAGTAGTGGGTACACACTGATGTGTCAAACTCCATTTGAAAGTGTTGACCATGATACAAAGATTCCAGTGTGGTTTTGTAATTTCATTTTTTTTTTACACAGGTGTGTGGTAATGTTTAAGTAAGTTTCCAGTCACAGCTGGTTCATGCAGGTGGGTTTAACAGTGTGGCTGGCAGCCTGCTTCTCTAGCACACTTGCACACAGCAGGCGTGAAACTGAGCAATTTTGGTCTCTTCATTTCTGCCAGTGAGAATTTTAAAATATGCTGTGGGTCAAGTAGGATTATTGATGTGAGAACAAGTGGCTGCTCCCTTGACAGCCTTTCCTGGCTGCACGTCCCGTGTCAAATACTGTTATTGCTCAGGTCGGGCATTCTGGAGGCAGCTTCCCCGTGCTCTGCCTTCCCTCAGCACTGGCAGAATAACTGAGCTTTTGTGTTGCAACTTTGTCTTTCAGTCCTACTGCCAATGTTTTTATCTTGACTGTTCCTGAAATTTTATACAGGAGTTAATGTAATTCTTAATTTACCTGGAGTTTATGCACTGTTAAATAAAGGGTGTTTACCTGTGATAAATCCACTTGATTCTACGGAATGCCAGGAATTTTTTGTGCTCTTCTTGTAGATAGAGGTTTTCACTTCAGACATGATAGGAGGGCTTTTTCTGCCATGAGAGAAAACATGTGGATGGGTATTTTTCAGCCACAGTGCTGGTGATGAAAACAAAAGCTGAGAAATAGGTCAGATAAATTTAAAAATACTCATTTGCTATTCGGGGAACCTTTAAAATTGTCAAGGAGTTTTTAAAAGGAAGAAAACCCTGATCTGAAACTCTTTGACATCTGAGTTGTGGTTCTTCTGGACTAGACTAAAACTAAGCCAACAGATCTCTCCCAACATCTACCAAGAAAGGAACAAGGAACAGATTGGTTCTTCTCCATTGGGTTCCTGCAGTCATAGCTTAAAATAAAGGCTGCTTTCTGATTATTCAGTCTAAGGGCTATAGACCTTAGCTTCTTTTTTCTTCCTTCTCCTTTGTGGCAGGAGGCTGCTGGTCTGTGTAGGCTTTAAATGGGTAGTTGTATCTCTGTCTTTTGGTGGAAAGCAGAAAGGTTAACTGATCAGTCAGAGTGAAAATCATTAATCTTTGAGATATGAAAAACAGGGTAACTTTTTGCTTTAATAGAATTTTCTAAAATAGCAAGTAAAAAACTTGAGTCTAAAACTTAAGTCAGAAAAAAACATTAATTTGCTAATTGATGTGTGTTAAATACGAAGGTCTGCTTCAGGGAATGCTTTTGCATTGTTCCATGAAAAATAAAACAGAGGAGAAGCATGTACTTTATCTTGGCAGAACTAGTCTAGACTTGTGTAACTGAACCTTGAGATTTGAATATGAGTGCATGTTGGTTTCATGACGAGAGTGATGTGTTTTCCAGCTACAGCTGAAACTCAGAAAGCTGTGGTGTCCTCCATGCAGAGCTTGGGGTATGCCTGTCTTTTGTAATGGATTGAGTTCCTCCTGACTTTGTCCACTGAGGGCATCAACAGCTCTGTTCAGACTGGGAACCTGCTGCTGATGTGACCTACTGACAGTCCCTTGTCCTACTTGTTGGGTCACTCCATTGTGGCCTGAGCACCTTTTGGACAGGTGTTAACTGGGAAATGTTGGATATTCTGCAGGGGAACGTGCAGTTCAATTCGTGTGGACTTGAGTTGAAAGGGATCTTGTGAGGACATTGCTCAGCAGCAAGAATTGGGTCTACAGCCCTTTTTCTGTCTCTGCTACTGCCTTGTGTAGACACAGCCTGAGGGAATTGCACCTGGGGAAACACTGGGAAAAATACTGCTGTGCCTCTCTCTTCATGCATGCCTTGTCTTTTTCACCTGAAATGAATGTAAAATGGAAAGGGCTTCTGCATCTCACCTGTGTGTTGCCATTTCCTTTGTACAGAGAAGAACAGTGGTTTTTAAACTAAGCATGCTTCTGTTGATAGCAACAGCCTCTGGATCAAATCCTTGATAAAGTATGAAAGAGGATACACTGATGTTGCTGTAGCTGTTAAATTCTAGCAGACAGTCTTACCCAAAAGTGCCCGTTTGTCCCATCTTTCTGTTCTGAACCCTGAAGAACCATTGTATTGTACCTTCTTGCCTTTTATGCAGAAATAAACACCTCCAGATAACTTGCAAATATGAAAGTCAAATGAAAGGTTGCACATGTTTTTAGAATATCCTCCAGCCAATATGTGTAGCAGTCATGCATACAGCACTTCTTGCTTTTATTTTGCCACGTGGCAGTGACATGTGCATTACCTGCTCTGACCTTTTGCCTGATTCATTTTATGGTAAGCATTTACAAACACTGCAAAAGGAGTTAGTAACTTTCTTAAACAGTGTGTAGATCTCCAAAAGTTTACTCAATAAAATGCTCTTGCTTGTTTGTTGCAAAGCTGATTATATCCTGTCGATTTACTTGTATAATCTTATAACTGTCTTAATTTGTGAATTGTAAACTGTTCTGCAGAGTCATGAGACTTTTTCTTGGCTGTTGTGCCGTAGTGGAGCAGCTGGGGCTTAGAAAGCCAAAAACATTTGTGCGGTGGCTAAATGTAAGGATGACTCAGCTGAAATTTCTGATGAGTTAAGCAGTCAGGAAACTTAATAAGCATGTGGCTTGCCCAGTGTCTTACAGCCACTGCCTGGTCCCGAACAGCTTATGTGACCCCTCCGCAGATACATTAAAACATAATTGGGCATTCTTGTGCTCCACCAGTGTTGGTTCCCTTGAATTAGCTGTAGTAGATTCAGAGATTTTCTAAAAGCTGAACAATTAAAATTGATATGAAGTGAGAAGCATTTTTAGAATGCTGTGGAGTTGGAGGAGAAAAATAACTCGGTGTCCTGTGCACACAGTCTGTTATATCTAACCAGGAATGAAGTCTTAGATTCTGACAGAAATTGAGGGAAATGGGGAAGGAAAATATATCTTCCATTTCTCTTTAGATCTATGTTATCTTTGTAATTGTGTTTGAAACTGTTTAGTCAGTGGAAGATGGGGACAAACAAAGATCAAAGTGTGGTGATTCTGAGCAGTGGGATCGGTGTTCAGCTTTGATGTTGGAATAGAGGGAACAGGCACTCCAGCTCCTTTTGGTTCTGTTTCCTCATCTATAAAATGTGGATAATGACACTTATTTCTGTGACCAGCTCAGGCTTTTACAGAGGAGGAGGATTACTGACTGTCATTATGTCCCAGTAGTGGTACTGGTGTTTTGTGTAGTGTAAGCTGTGCAGCTGTCTGAGAAAGGGCTTTGCCACTGCAAATGCCACTGTAGTTAACAAGCCTTTGGGCAGGGGACCGCTGCGCTTGGCTGTGTGGCTTTTAAACAGGGGCTTGTGAGTGGTGTTTCAGCTGCCCAGTACTGCAGTCCATCTGCAGCAGCAGTAGTTCTGTATTGCATTATTCTGTTGGACAGTCAAAAATTTACAACACTCTTTCGATAATTTTTCAGCAAAGTCAGTAATTTTAAGGTAAAATTTGCTGCAAGAGATTTTCCTAACTTAGAGCAATCATAAATATGGTATGAAAGCTCATTTTATTAAATAGTCTGTCAGTGTAAATAGTCCTTGTACCAGGAATGGAAACGGTGATCACATTTTTATTACTGTATCAGCTTGATTTGATTGTGTGGTTGTTTATCTTGGTTTTGACAATTGTATTGGTTTACAGTCTCTTGTTGTTAAGTAGGAAATGGGCTGCAAGGGCGAACCTTTTGCTTAGTTCTCTTCCTTTTTGATGTGAATTGTCAGCTGGGTTTGCTGCAGACAGCTTGGGGGCTCTGAGACTACTTTGCAAATACTGACATGATGCTTTCTTGTGCTCTTCACTTTTACTGTGTGCCAGATAGTGTCACGTGAAAATTTGGGAATGCAGTGTGTGCATTAGGAATGCTGTTTATACATACACATACATGCACAGTAGTCATAGTGAGAGATGGCTATCATTGTCTTTTATTGCAAAGAAAATGCAAAAATTCTTGATTAATACTGTTAAAGATCCTGGTAAGTACTGTTCAAGATTCCTATTAAACTTGAGTGAGCTATATGTTACGGTAGCTGTGTATAGCCAACAAAAGTGTCACTATCATCTTGTGAAGGTTTGGAACTTCTGAGCTACAAAAAGTGCAATTAAATTAGATACATCACAGAATGGAGCTAGTTTAATACAAGTATAAGTAAATGCACAAGAAATAAAGACGAAGACTCATAGTGGCTATTTCTGACTTTTAAATACTGAAGTTCAGTGGTTGCTTTTTCTTTAACTCAACCTGTGTTCTTGCCCCAGGATTGGAATCTGACATGGCACACAGAAGATCCAGACTTCACCCCGTGCTTCCAGAACACAGTCCTGGTCTGGATTCCCTGCTTTTACCTGTGGATCTGCTTCCCAGCGTACTTCGTATACCTTCGCCGTCATGACAGGGGATACATACAGATGTCAAACCTTAACAAAGCCAAAACGGTATGGGACTTTTTAACATCAGTACTTATTAAGCTTGTCTGGAAGTTTGAATCTGTTTTCAGCTATGTTTTAGCAGCAATCCTGTCCTGTGTGCACACTTCATCTGTAACTTAGTTTTCTGCTTGTTGGATTTCCAAGCCTTACATGTTTCTGTTGCCCTTTAATCAAGATTTTTGACATTTACTCTGGCGTAGAAACAAACATGCAAATCCTTTGTAAGACCAGTTGGAGAAGACTAAGGCAACTCAAGGCCAAATTGTTCTTTTGTGGCATGTTGTAGAATTGCCCAAAGAATATGATCTGATTATGGCTCCTACTAACATATAACACCTAGTGTTCATCTGTATATTGTGCTGCATTGTCTGTGTGAATGGATGTATTAAAGACACTTTTGTATTGCAGGCTTTGGGCTTAATACTGTGGATAGTCTGCTGGGCAGACCTTTTCTACTCTTTCTGGGAAAGAAGTCAAAATCCATTTTTTCTCATTAGCCCTACAGTATTGGGTATAACAATGGTAAGTTCTACATGGCCACTGTTCTTGCAAAACCTGAAGCAATAACACCATCTTGGTATTATTCAGTGTTGTAATTCTCTAAGCTCAGACTTATTCTGCAGTTGAATGGCAGTTAACTCTGAAATGTCTGCTGTGTTTTAATACAAAACTTAGAAGAAAGCCCCTCCAACCCAGCAGTGCTCAGTGTGTTGCACATCAGCGCACAAGGCAGTGCTACTTGCCTTGCCTTGTTTTGGTAGACTTGAACTACCAGTTGTTTAATAGTTTCACTCAAGCATGGGGCAGAGGAATCAACTCAAAGAATACTGGTTCAGCCTAGATAATACAAACCACTGAACTTGGTGGAAGACTGTCCAAGGCATTGCATTATCAAGTATCTTATTACAAATTCTTCTTGCATGTAACATTCTTTAATGCATGTTTTCTTTGTTACACTTGATGGCAAGGTGGAAAGTCTTAAATGCCGGGAGGCACACAGGTGTCCCCAGCTAACTCCTACCTAGGTCCACAAGAATCTATTGTCTGCTTCCACACCAGTATCCTTGCAGCCTGCATTTCAAGGAAAATGCCTTGCTATTCATTTATTGTCACATTTATGGGGAGTTGGAATGGCAGTGATTAAACGAGATGCTCAGAGGGCGGGTGGGACACCACAACCCCAACAACAACCAAACCAAAAAAAAGCCCAAGAGCCCTCAAACATACTGTCAAATGCAAGAGCTATTAAGTACTTTGTGGTCATTTAATAATGTAATCATCAAGCTTTCGTCAGGCTGATTGGAAATGCATGTTGCAACAGCCAAGTGAGATGTACCAGCTTCCTAAAGGACTCTGAAAACACACAAAATACAGAAGTAGAGTAATACTTGGTCAGTGTTGTTTGGCCTTGTGGCTTGTATGCAAAGAAATCTTTTTATTTTAAAAACAACTAGTCAGGGAGTACTTGGGGAGGATATCGTGTCACCATAATTCCATGTTGCATCTTTTGACAGTACTTTTGTGTATGTGATCATTTATTTCTAATACTTATTCCTTTTCCCTTTGTTTTTTGTCCACTCCATATCTTTACTGGTACAGAGAATTTCCTATTTAAATGCATTTTTGAGTTACACTTAAAATTTCTGGGTGTTAGAATGTCTGGGAGATACTGGATTAGAAATGTTAAATAAGCACACTATAGCACAGTACCTTTAATATGTGCGTAACATATTGTGAAACTTGTGAATATATTTTTATCTTATTTGTCCACAGTTGCTTGCCACATTTTTAATACAATATGAAAGAATAAAAGGAGTCCAGTCTTCAGGTGTAATGATGATTTTCTGGTTCATCTCATTGTTATGTGCCACAGTGGTTTTGATATCCAAAATAAAACATGCCTTAAATATGGTAAGTGATTTTTAGCCTCACTGAGTTGAAAATAATTGGAAATGCTGCAGTAATAGAGTAGTTGCCTGCTAATTATGCCAGTCAAGTCGGTTAATGATTCATTCCATGTAACTTCATTCCTTGGGTTGTAACAGCAAAACGGGCAAGACTTAATGACTCCTGTTTGGAACTGCTGGTGAAATTCATAGGGATTTTAACTGTGGCAACAGTTGCCAAGAAAATTCTTCTGGCTGTTGGGGAAAGTGGATGTGTCTGCTTGAGTACACTCCAAGTGTATAATCTTTGATATGAAACTGCTTTAACTGGGACTTTACGTCACCTTCCTGTTGATTAGGCAGTGGATTTCCTGAAACACTCTGTTGATGTGGTCTCACCTGCTGGGACAAAGCGAAAGTGTACAAGTGAAATATTTTTATATCTCACAGTAAGGCCACCTCAAATATCAGACTAATTGTGAAGCTGCCTGAAAATGGCAAACTACTTTTATTTCTTGAAACCTTTAAGCCATATTGTGAATTTTGAGAACTTTCAGCCAATTTTTGTCTTCAGCTGTCGGGAGTGGCATTTTACTGAGGGGTGTGTCCATCTATCCCTGTGCTTTAATTTCTGTGGTTTATGTGTTATGTATCAGTCCCAGTCTAAAAAATGGAAGAACCTCTGAATTTGAGAACAGTGGAACAAAGAGCAATCTGAATTCTTTAATTCTTCCCCTCTGTGTGCATACTAATTAAAAATTTTGCTTTGCATACTGCTTGCTATCTGGTACAGAAATGCCTCATTCCTCTAAAGAAAGAAGTTCCTGCTTGTGTGTTTATGGTAGTGACTGAATAAAAGTAAACGGTATCTTTCACATCCTCTCCCCTTTCATTACCTTCCCTTTACCAAAATAGATATTGACTTTAATTTGCATGGGGGTGGATAGTGTAGCACTTACTTAGTTGGCAGAACTTACAGTTAGGATTGTTTTCTGATTAATAGTAACATGTTGTTTTAAATCAATTCCTCAAGCCTTCTAATTGGAGTATTACCTTCTTTTGTAGGGTGCTGAAGTGGATGCATTTCGTTATGTCACCTTCTGCATTTACTTTGTCCTGTTATTTGCAGAGCTTATCCTGTGTTGTTTTCCAGAACAACCACCTTTGTTTTCTGAAACAGTAAATGATCCTGTAAGTAAGTCTGTACTGAGTGCTGAGTATCATATGTGCAGTATTCTGTGCAAGGAGTTACAGGGCCACAGTCTCCCAGATGCCAGATAATTCAGATTCTGCTTTTCAGCTGGTAATGAAAAAGATGACACCCATAACATGCAAAAATGGGGGGAGAGGAAGGGCTGTGTGTAAGAAAAAGCACAAAAATGATTTTACTCATTCCCGAATAGAATTCCTGAAGGTTAAGTCATATGTATTTATATTCAGTAGTGCTTCTGGCAGTTGGTGGGAAATAGTGATTTGAAAAGCTGTGCTCCTGGTCATCTGATGTGTTCAGGAGGCAGTAACTCACGAAGATGTGGGTTCCCTTTCTTTTGAAGGTGGAGAAGAACCTAGACCTGGAAAACTTTTTAATCTGGATAGATGTGTTTGGTTTCCATCTTTATCTCTCTTGTGTCAAGCAAAAATTTAACCGACTCAATTGCAAGAGCAGATATTGTTAGATGGTGGTTTGGATGTTGAAATTTAAGTTTGCCTAGACAGGACCTTTTTGTGTGTGTTCTTAATTACATGTGCTAGCTATATGCCATGGATCTAAAGTGACCCAAGGGATGCTGGGTTGTCCTTGGATACCTAGGGCAAGATGTTCTAGTCACAGTGGAGTGACATTTGTCACTGCCTGGAGTTTGCCAAGTTTAGAAACTTCAGTTCTATAGTTTGATTGTTTTGGTTTTTTTTTTAATATGATATCTGGTTCTGGTTTGGTGGCTGTTAGGTGACACTGACTGATGGAGGAACGTGTGAAATATGTGATGGGGGGAATAAATGTTCCTTTTTCAACTGTGGGAAGGGTCCATAACCAGCTGCACTTACTGAATTCCCCAGTTCCCTTCTCCATCAGTCCATCAGTAGCCAGGGTGCCAGTGGTGCTCTGCAGCCACAGCAGACAGTCTGTGCATCCCTGGAGGGAAGAGCAAACTGCTGAGTCTTTGGCACCTCTTCCTCTTTGGGTTCTTTTCATCTCATTCAGGGATTAAGTCTACTCAACAGGATACAGTGGATTTATGGAAACCTCATTCTCTACTTTGATCATGTTTATAATAATTACAAGGTGCTTTGAGACCACAGTGGTTTGTTTTTCTGTTCTGAGTACTTCTAGGAGTGTCTTTAGGAAATAGGGCAGACTTTAAATGTTAACTTTCTCTTTTCATGAGTGGCATGTCTGTTGACGGGGAAAAGACCAAAGAAGTTGTGTTAGCCTTAAATTCTGCTTTATTCCCTTCTGCCAAGCATTTCCAAACCAGAAATGTTTGTAAGTCTTGAGTAAAATCTTAGGATATGCTTACTTAAGTCAGAAGATGAGGGTAAAATTAGTAAGATGTAGATACTGATGTATACAGAAGTCAAACAATGTGTTTGGTCTCCTGTTAACATTATATAAATCCAAACTTGTTACAACTTGTCTTCATTCTGCGTGGTGTAAGTCAGTAGGATTAATAGTTATTTGTGATAACTATTTAATTTTGTCAAAAATAGTATCATTTTAAAAGTAATCTAACCTATTTTAATGTTTTAAACTTTTGCTTTAAGCAAATGAAGTCTGGCTTTTGGTAGTACAAAGTCCGGTGGGCTCTTGAATTTAGAATTTTCACCTGCGAGTCAGTTGAAAAAAAGTATAAAGGAATAAAGCAATGCAGCATTTTTTGTGAAGTTCAGAATGTTTTTAAGTTTGGATGAAGATGAAAGTATACCCTGTATTTGCTGAAGTAGAAGTCTGTCAGGAATACTGGAGTGGCTGAATGCTCAAAGTTTTGCCCCTTCCTCGACTTTAAAAACTTTTATTTATTCATGAAGCGATGGTGTTGGATTTGCTTCCAGTCATTTTACTGCAAGTATTTAAATATTTAGGAAATGTGAAAATCTTATCCCTTTTAAAAAAAACCCCATTTGTCTCATACATATTCTTATTGTTCCCTGCAAAGTTACAAAAAGGGTATGAAAAAGAGCAAATGCAGGACTCCTGTGTGTAGCTGAATGGGAATGCACTGGAGAAACTGAGTTACACTAACAGGAGCTGAAAAATGCAAATGTTTGAAACACTGAGCTCTGGCTGTTTCAGTTGCAGCACTCTAACGACGTTGGGTGACTTTTGTGGGTGGAATACCTGAGTTGCTCCAATTATGGTTTATGATAAGAACCTAGTGGTTTGTTGAGCCGAAGGAGGGGCTGGTTTTAGTATTCTTTAGATGCTGTTTAGAGCAGTGAAAGAGGAAAGAGAGAAATGTGCCTTGGAATTCTGCAAGTATCTTTAGTAGCTTTGAAATTCTCCCAGCCTTTCTTTATGCTGTTTTAATCCAACCAGATTAGGAGAAGACATTACTTGAAGGGCAGTTAGTCACACTTTGTGCTGGGTGTAAAACAGGAGTGAGCTGTGTACATTTATGGGTACAAAAGCTTCCCATGCTCATTGATGAATGAGATTTAGGTTTCTAAAGGGAGTTTTGGGATGCTTTTATGGAGTTTACAAATTTTTTTTTATTTGTGTATCTCTGTTGATGGAGTCAAAGCACTTCACTGCTAGAAGAGTAGAACAGAATTCTTCATGACTAACTGGCAGTTAACAGATTGGTGCCCTCCTATGGTAGCATACCTTGCACTGAGACAGGCACTGAGCACACATCTGTCTGGCCTGCACTGCCCTACAAAATTCCTTCATCTATTTGTTGTATTGTTGATAAGGAGCACTGCTATTCCCGTGTCCCACTGTCTGAGTCTGCTGGCAGCCCTGGAGCTCTGCTTGTATGCTCTGAACAAGCTCTCAGCAGAATAACTCTCAGCAGCATAAATGGCAAATTTTAGTAATGTGACAAAAATACTGCAAGCAAAAGGAATTTCAGAAGCTTATTTTCTGCATTGCTTGTTTCTTTTGGCCCTGTATCAGTCACTTTGTATGTGGATTGATTTCTTTTTCTCCCCTTCAGAATCCGTGTCCAGAGTTCAGTGCTTCTTTCCTCTCCAGAATCACATTCTGGTGGATCACTGGGTAAGATCAAGATGCTGCGTAAAGCACCAGTTCAAGTTAGATGGCACTTTGGGATCCTGCTTTCAGAGTTAAATTAGCAATAATCATGCAATAATAATTTTGGTTGTCTAGTAGGAAGATGAAATTGATTTATTTTTTTCCCAAATTTGATTAATATTTTTTTACTTTCTTTGTAATTTTAAATTTTGGCAGTATTTACAGAATCACAAAGTATTGTGAGTTGGAAGGGTTATCAAGTCCAAGTCATAAGTGAATGGCCCCTTTGGGGATCAAACCCATGACTTTGATGCCATTTAATGTGTTTGTTGTAAGAGTATAATAAAAATTTTTTCTTTGGGAAATATAAGAAGGTAGAAATTACATGCTGTATTTAGAAACTGAGGCATTCAAAACTGCTACCTCTTTTTGCCCAGGAGCCTTTTTTCCCATTAACTTAGTTAGCAGTATGAATTAAAACACAGGAACATGTAAAATAACATTGGTGGTTGGTAATTGGCCAGAGTTCCAACAGAAAGTGAGATGAAAGGAATTGCTTTGTGAAATTAAAGGCTAATAAAGATTTTGAAACTTGGTAGGCATGGGAGTAATAATTGCCTGTCTGATTTTCAAATGAGATCACTTCATCCTTTCTTTTATTTTCCCTGAAATTTGAATTCAGTGGAATCTCCTGGATCCCTAGGTGTTTTGATGTCTAATTCTCACAGTAAAGACAGGAGGGATGTGTATTTTAGCATCTGCACCTGTGTTGCTACAGGTACCAGTGCTTGCATGGCATCTTTGTGAAGAGCTGCCTCTGTTTTGGGGCTGGGTGCAAGCACCACTGTGTTATGGCATATGTGTATATTTCTAGTGTTCTTAAATGTATGGTGCTGGTTCTTCCTGATACAGGTTGATGATTCAGGGTTATCGGAGTCCTTTGGAAGCCAAGGATTTGTGGTCATTAAATAAAGACGACAAATCAGAGGAAATAGTGCCGGGTTTGGCTCGAAATTGGGCAAAAGAGTGGTCAAAGACCAAGAGGTAAGTTGAGTTATCCTCCCTGTCAGGTCTCCCAAGATGCAGAGATTTAAAAGCTCATGTTTGTCAGCCTTAGAGGTGCTTGTCATTTGTTACCAAACCTGCTTTTGTAAGGCCCGCGTGGCAGCCTGTATTTGTCCTTAAGTGCACACAGAACAGGAACCAAGTGGGGTGTTGTGTTTCTTCTTTATGAAGAACTTCATCAACTTTCCCGTAGTCTTTCATGATCCAAAACTTATTACTGTGACTTTTGATGTGTGCTTTTGTCCTGGGGAGGGAACGTTTTCACACAAACTTCAGTCATGTAATTAGGGAGCTTGGGCTCCCTCTATAGCTGCCAAAGCCTCGGGAGGGTAGTCCAGGGTGTAAAAGTGAGAAGCTTATTACTTTCCTTTGACTATATAGGGAGTTTGAGCATCCAAGCCAGATGACTAAAATTAGAAAGACTTCGTGCCTGCAATCTCCATCCTACTTTCATCATCCTTTCCTGCAGCAAATAGAAGTACCTTTTCATTGAAGGAAAATTGTGTGCTTGCTTACACAGTGTGTTTTTATATACAGCTTGTCCTCAGAAGTCCAGAGTATATAGTTTGGCATAAGCCAGATGTATAAAAAGAATGTGTCCATTGGAGATGCTTTGGCATCCATCTGACTGCAGTTTTTTATCTCTTGTGGCGCAGAAGTTCAGCATAGGAGAGATTTGACAGGCATGTTGCCCATGCAAGCAAAGAAAAGAATTTCTGAATGGCCAGTTCATTCAGTTATGGTTGTATGGTTAGAAATGTCTGACAGTAAAACCCAGTTTTAAACTGTTAAGAGTCATAATAAGCAGCTCATAAACATCTCGTGTATAGTGTGCATTTTTTCAGTTGGCTTTGTACTTGAATAAAGGCTACATTATATACCTACTCTTATTTCAGGCAACCACTAAACATGTTATATGCACCCAAAAAGCAGCAAAAATCGAGCGACTCAAATGGGGACGTGACAGAAGAGGCTGAAGCTTTGATTATAAAACCATCTCAGAAGAGCTCTGAAGCATCTTTATTCAAGGTGTTATATAAAACCTTTGGACCATATTTTCTCATGAGCTTCCTGTTTAAAGCTGCCCATGATCTTCTGATGTTTGCAGGCCCAGAAATTCTGAAGTAAGACCTGTATACTTTATTATTGTATTAAAAGAGAGTGAATGTTGGTATTTCACTCCTCAAGCTGCTTTGCCTTCAGGTGTTAAAGGGGGGAGGAGATCTCATGCAAGTGAGAGACCATGGACAAAGATGGTTTGAGCTCAGGGGCTGGGAGGAGTTGTGTTGCTTTAAGCTGATAAGAAGTAAAGCAACTGTAAGTGGCTGTATTTTAGCTGGAGGGAAAATGAGATCTTTTAGTGTAGCTCCAAGGGAATGCTATACATGTAAGCTATGTGATACTTTATGTTTCAAATTAGCACATCGAGGAGGGAATGGTGTGCGCTCATAGAAAATGATCCCCAGTTTCTAAGAATGCTTTGTGTTTTATCTAAGTTTAGTACTTAAGGTGCTTGCATGACTCATACAGTGATTGGAATAACTTAAGGCTGTGACCACATTTGATTTTGTTCTGCATCTATTAAGAGGACTAAATTCTCTCTCCACAGATTGCTACTCAACTTTGTAAATAACAAAGCTGCCCCAGACTGGCAAGGCTACTTTTATACAGTGCTGCTGTTTGTTTGTGCCTGTCTTCAGACACTGATTCTTCACCAGTATTTTCATATTTGCTTTGTAACTGGAATGAGGCTCAAAACAGCTATTGTTGGTGTAATTTATCGAAAGGTAGGTTTTTCTTTATTATAGCTCTCTGTGACTGTGAGAATGCATCACTTGGGTCTGAATAATTAGTTAGGAGGCTCTGGTACACTGAGGGTATCTAAGTTATAAATAAAAGTCTTTAAGCTAGGACAGTCTCCTAATTTTCTAGTTAACTTGCTTCTTCCCAGTGCCAAACAAGGAATCTTGTCTCATTTAGTCTAGGGATGTGCAGTGATTCAGTTTGTGCAGAAATTAAGATGCATCTACATTTACAGCTTCATTTGGGACTTAGCAGCAGTGCCACCTCATCTTCACTAGGCTGGAACATTTTAGAAAGCTGTGGACTGATAGCTCTGTGTGAGAAAAATGTGTCACAGGAAATGAAGATTCCAGGTCTTACACTAAAACAAAAACACCCAACAAATTATATCCCCCAAAGATGGCTTATACACTACAATTATTAGCTTAAACCTAGCTTAGCTATTTACTTTTTCCAAGATGTACAGGGTGAACAGAGTATGAAGCAGGAATATGGTTGCTTGTAATTTTAAAGAAGAATCTGTAAATCAATTGAATTCTATGGAGAAAATGCACATAAGTAAGCCTTCATATTGTCTTTTTTCATTTTTCATCTGCACGTAGGCACTGGTTATCACAAATTCTGCCAGAAAGACTTCTACTGTGGGTGAGATTGTGAATCTAATGTCTGTGGATGCTCAGAGGTTCATGGACTTGGCTACCTATATAAATATGATTTGGTCTGCACCTCTCCAGGTGATATTAGCACTATACTTGCTGTGGCAGGTGAGTATTGTGCATTCTTTCCTGTTGGCACTTTGGCAATGTGCTTCTTCCTATGATTCTATGGCTACAGACCACTGCAGGGTTTGCAGCAGTGTGGGGAAAGTGCTGTTTATTTAGAAGCCTTTCAGAACTTGTGTCACTGCTATCAAGAAGAAAGACAGGAGGTTCTGAGTTTGCACATCTGAGTGCATATGGGAGGGCTGCAGATAGGAGCTTTTGGGGGACTGCAATACCTAGAGTATCTCACTTGGTCTCCTAATTGATCCTCCTCTTCTTCCCCCAAGCTGTTCTTGCAAAGGGAAGAAGAGGTTGGAAACCTATTTCAGAATGCTTTTCTCTGGTGTGTGCAGTGGTTTGAGTTAAAATTTTAAAAAACAAGTTTGAATAAATGTTTACAATTAAGTACTTTTCAGAATTTAGGTCCTTCAGTGCTGGCAGGTGTGGCTGTCATGATCCTTTTGGTTCCAATAAATGCTGTGATGGCAATGAAGACCAAAACCTATCAGGTTAGAACATTTATGTATGTGACAGAGTGCTTGTAAGAAACATGTTCTGTTCTCTCACTTGTTCTTTGAGGTTTGTCCTTTCCCCCTGCCCCCCTCCATTTATGCCTTAAAAAAAGGTAAGGGAAAGAAGGGTCAGAGGTGTTATGTATGCAGAATAAGCAAACTCATATACTTATCAGCCTTGCAGTGTGTCTGTACATAATGATCTAAGTTTTGCAATAGTGAAGACCAAGGTAGTGCTTCAGCCACCTTCATAAGATGTCCAGTGATTGGAGGTAGTTCAGTTTTTAACTTGCTGCCTAAGAACTAAAGTGCAAGTGTAAAGCACTGTCTACCTAATGAACTGGAGTGAACAAAATATTCATGTTGCCAGGATGGTGGTTGGAGTGTTAGTTTTCTACTGCAAAAACTACTTACAACAGCCCCCAGCGTGTGCTTTCTGTTGACCTCACTGAATTGACCGCATGTCAGTGGAGGTTGGTATATTTAAGTGAAACCTTTTAGCTCTAGATGTTCATAAACACATAGCACAGCATTTGGTTCCTCCATGGGAGAGGTAGGGATATCTGGCCTGTGACAGCCACACTGTCACTGGTGACGGCTGTGTGGGATAGCTGTACCAGTGCAGTCTGCTGGCTGCCCAGTGCTGAGTCACAACATCAGTTGAGCTTTGCACTGCCCTCATTAAAATCTCGTATGAAGATGAAACTCTGAAATGTACGACAAATGGACTCGCTGCTTCTGGCTGAGTGGAAAGCTTTCTGCCTTAGTGCACCCTCAGAAAGCCAGTGATGGTGCTGAAGGTGAAGCAAAATCGAGTTTGGTCTGAGGTTAGACATGAGATGCACGTCACTGATTATGGTGCCTTACTTTTTAACTGCATATTGTACCTCAGAGGAACTGAGTCCCAGGGCTCCCTGGTGCAGGGTTAATCACACTTAAATTAGTGCCACAGCTGTTTTGGTCTTGGTTTGGATTTTCAGTTGCATGAAGCATTCTTTTAATTGGTTTAAAAGTCTTGTTAATTCTGCATATTTGTTTGTTCAGATAGTATCTCAGATTTCCTGCTTGAGAAGCTAGTAAGCTTTTGATGATAATGAGGTAAATTTGCCATTGCAAAATACAAAGCTCAGAACTTTGAGGCTCTGCCAAGTATTGTGCTCTGTTAATTATTTTTTGCAATGTTGTTTTTAGGTGGCTCAGATGAAGAGCAAAGACAACAGAATTAAGCTGATGAATGAAATTCTCAATGGGATTAAAGTTCTGAAACTTTATGCTTGGGAATTAGCCTTCAGAGAGAAGGTATTAGAGATCAGACAGAAAGAACTCAAAGTCCTAAAAAAATCTGCTTACCTTGCTGCAATGGCAACCTTTACTTGGGTTTGTGCTCCTTTTTTGGTAAGTGAAACAAATCTAGAAGTCGTCTCTCTTTTTTGGGGGGTGGTGCTTTACAAGACATTACTTGAGGACTTCTTTTGGTTTTGTGTTTTAATGAGTGGAAGAGTCAGATTGTCCTCCAAAGTGGTGGGACACTGAACTGAACACTTAGGGCTTCACTTCTCTGTGAAAAGGCACTACTGTTTTCTTTGAAACTCAGTAACCTCTGAGTTGGATGTATTCTAGAAGATAATGGCTGAAGTATTTGAAAATGAAAACCTCCCCTGCATCCCCTCTATTTTTGGTAGAGTACTTGAGGAACCTAAGGTTAAATGTATTGTCAGATCTAGGAGAGGTTACTGATATGCATGGTACCCTCCAGGTGGGAGCTGTGGCTGAGAGAGTAGAACTCCCTTATTCCAACGTTTTTGAGAGCAGCAGGTCCTTACATAGGAGTCCTTGACTGAATGGGATGTTGTGCATCAGGAGTACCTCTGGCCAGGGTTCTCTCAGCATCTGTTTAAGAACAGTGTGGGGAGGTAAAGCCATTGCATAGCTTGGGATTGCTTCAAATTCCTATTAAAAAAATTAATAAAAAAAAATCATTGATAGGCAAAACATCCCTACTGTGTTTGTGGTTACATTTCAGCTAATAAAAGGGAGAGAAGGGTGAGATCACATCAAAATTGCTTCAGACCCTATTAGAACAAGGGGCCATTGCTCTTGTCTGCAGAAGCAAATAAAAGCCATGACTACATTAGGATAAAATATGTGCTGTTCCAGTTGAAGGTGTTTAAGTGTACTTTCCAGTCTCAGATTCCTTCCCTGCAAACATTTTTAGTGTTTACATTATGTTTTGGGCATGATGAAAGGCAGAGAAGCAGCGCCCTGGGTAGGAAGCATCAGCTGCATTCTTAAGTGAGTGCTTTTCTAAAAGAAGTCTGAGATGATTTTAATATAAATACATTATTAAATGAAATTTCTAAAGAAAACTCTGCAGCTGGACTCCTTAATGCTGCTCTGTGGAGTCTGTTGGATTCGCCTGGTGTGTAGCTCTGCTCTGGCATGTGCTGTGGATGTGTGGCACTGGCTCTGCTCTGCATGGGGGTTTGACCTTGGGGCAGAATCGGACAGCCCAAAGTACAGGGCTGCTGTTCAACATCTCATTTCTTGGATTTCTGAGTTTTTTTATATGTTCTTCTGAACTTCTGATGAATTGTTGCGAGAACCTACTTGAAAGCACTTTTGACATTCAAAACTTTTATATCCTTTACTGTTTCTTCTGTTTCCGTGGCCAGGGCTCTTTTAATAACGGTGTCAGGAAACTATTCATTCGCGGTACCTCCCCTGCTGCTCTGTGTGCTGATAAGGGGGTGTTTCAGACCAGCTGCTGGTAACACAGGAGTGCCGACATGCTGCATGGGAGGTTATTCTTTGGTTTTGATCTCCGCGGGAGGGCTTTCTCCCTGGGGTGTGGTTGTCCAAACTAAGGACTGAACAAACAAGTTACTGTACCAGGCACAGCTGAATCAGCTGCTGTACCAAGAACAATACATGTCCTCGCAGCAGTCACATTTTTAACAGAAATACTGATGTCTTCAGTGGATGCTGTGCTTAGATGAGACTGCCCCTTAAGTGGAGGGCTAATTGTTTTGAGGCTTTTAGGAGGGGGGATGCCAAAGGTTTGTCTGCCTTGATTTCTCATTTTAATTGGCAGTCTGTTGAAAACAGTTGCTGGATCTTGTGATGTACTGTAGTATGAATGGTGTTATCATGGAAAAAAACACTATGAAGGGGATACATCTGAAAGTGAACATTTAGTTTTACTTACAGAACGTTACTATAATTTATTCAACATATTAAAAAAGTAAGTATATAGGTTTTTGGAATTGTAGCTTATGACTGGTAATAACAATGGTTCAATGTAATTTTCTTGCTCAGCATGAAACTTAAACAGTTCACAACAGAAAAGCTTAGTTACTATAAGGCTTCGTCTTTGTAATGCAGTAAAATTTTAAGGTTCTTGTAAAACAGTCTGTCCATGATTAAGTGGGCTGTATTTGAAAATCTAGGGTTGTAGTAGTCTCTACAAAATAGAAACATCCCAATGCTAGTGTATTTTATAACTTTTCTGTCTATATATGTTACTGATCCAGTATTTGGTGCTATGAGAGGGGCCTTAAAACTGAAGCAGACCAGGAAGAAAGACAAGTGATCATTTCTCTCCTTCCCTTCTCCTGCAGTGTGCCCACAAATGGCCTGGGGTATTTGTGGTTTCACCCTTGATAGGTGAAGAAAGTTTGCACTTTGCCAGGAGGAGCCATCAACTTCTTTTTACAGCAACAGATTTAAATCAAATGTTTGTTTAGCAAAAAGTGTTATGGGAACAAGGAAGTTACCAGAACATTCCTCTTTCTTTGATTGGTAGTCCTCTGATTCCAGTTTTCAGACATGTTCCCCTAACTCAGACCTTTACACTTGGTTTTCAGGTTGCCTTGTCCACGTTTGCTGTGTATGTCACGATAGACAAGAACAACATCTTGGATGCTCAGAAGGCATTTGTTTCTCTAGCATTATTCAACATCCTCAGGTTTCCACTGAACATGCTTCCCATGGTTATCAGCAACATCGTAGAAGTAAGGCTTCAGTCTTTAACAGGTGTTTCTGTGCAGAAGTTGGCCCTGGGTGGAAAGATTACATTCCTGTGCATAGAGAATGTCCCCTGGTGAAGTTCAGCCCCTCAGGAAGGAGCTGTGCAGTTCCTGTGTGCCAAGCGCTGTGCAAGCGAAATTACCAACCTCAGTTGTGGCGGATGGGTGTTCCTGAAATCAGTCATGTCTCTTGTGGTTTGGCAAGTGAATTTGATGACTATCCAGGCAACTATGCAGTGGATTTAAGGAGAGATTAGGAGTGCATCATAATTTGTAATGTATATATGGTGTGAAATAACGAGCTCTTAAATGTAATGAGCAGAGTAGAAGATAGTTTTACATCCCTTTTTTGTGCAGGCCAGTGTCTCCTTGAAGCGCCTCAGGGTGTTCCTGTCTCATGAGGAGTTAGATCCAGACAGCATAATCAGGGGTCCCACGACAGAGGGTGAGTCTCTTTGCCTGTTGAAAATCAATGTGTACAGGTTTTGGGTGATCTCTTTTGACTTCTAAAAAAAATTTACTGTATTTTTGGAGGATGTCACTGATAGATTTTAGCCAGAAAGCAGAGAAGGGAGTTTGTCAAATGAAAATTATATAAAGGTTCTACCTCCATCTGGGATAGTTTCTTCTCTTTTCAGAACTCCAGTGTTCAGACACTGATGGTCACTTCAGAAATTACTTGTTTGACTGTTTCAAGTGCAGCATTTGAAATCTGTCTGCAGTTAAGAGAATTATAATTAATGTTGTGCCAAAACCCAGCAATCATGTAACACTTCAACACCCTTGAAGGAGAAAGGATAAGTCCCAGTTCTAACAAATACATCTACTCTGTTTTGTGCAGACAGTGTTTCTTGCAGCATCACTCTCGCCCTATCCACTGGTCCAGTTGTATAGGGCTGTTCAGCAGATAGATAAGCATGAAGGCAGGTTTACTGAAAAACTGATGCCCTTTTTCTTGCAAAACAAAACCTGACTTTAACTGTGTCAGTAATTTCTAAATAAATTTTCTGACTTCCTCTTTACAAAGCCAGTGAAATCTGTACCACTCCCTCTGAGGCAGTTAATGAGTTCTGTATCATTTTAGTCACGTGGCTTTCCAGTAAGCAGTCATTTGCTGTACTTTTTCTTTCTGTCTTTCTTTTCAGAATATCTCCTCCTCTTTCTCAGCTGATAGCCATGAATACATTGCCCATAAATCCTTAGTGTGGCGTTTTAGAGTTTTTTTTGTCCATGATGGATTGTACTTGCACACCTATGTAAATATTTACCTGGATCAGAATTTATTGCATACTTGATTGAATTAGGAGTGATATATTTCAAGTTGTTGCTGTGGAAAGCTGTAGATGCCACACAGAGTACTGTGTGACATTTCACTGAATAGTATTTTTGGTCAAAGGTATTTTAGTTGGTAGTTTGATTTATTTTGTGTATTGTTCTTGTAGTAACTTGGCTTCACATGTGGAATTGACAGTTTAGCTGATGCTTCCTTTAAAACACAAGTCAGGTGGAGGCTGCTAGTTTCTTGAACTGACTTTGCAGTGCTGGATAAAGGAGGATGCAGCTGAATTAGTTGGTATCTCTGTGTAGTTGACATTTGTGTACCTCCTGGTTCCTGAATAAGTGTAACCTTGGAACCTCTGCTTTCTTTCTAGATCTAGTAAAAGCAGAACACAAGTTTTTGGTAAGCAGTGGGTTGTTCCCACTGTTGGAAAGGAGCTTTATACCTCTGCTCATATGTGTTTTGATTGACTTCTGTGGCATGATTCAGAGCATGCAATTTAGGTGCTTTCACTGGTACTCTAATAAATACGAGCTTTCTATTTGCAGCTGAAGGATGCATTGTTGTGAAGAATGCAACATTTAGCTGGTCCAAAACTGATCCTCCTTTGCTGAACAGGTAAGAATTGGTACCCTTCATTCCACTCCATAATCTTGCTGCATCATAAATGATCTGTATTTGAATTATAAAATATGTATGGAGAAGAGTTTGTTGCCTTTAAAAAATAACACAAATGATATCTGTTCTATTTTTTTTTTTTAAATGGGGGCTTCATGAACTGGAGAGATTTACAGTGTGTTTTAGGTGTGGAATGTGTGAAGTGTAGTAGCAAGTGGTATAAAGAGGAGGGAAAACTGCAAGGGCTTTTGAGCTCTTGCTCTGTGCTGCAGATGGGATGAGCTCCATCTAGAGGATGCAGCCAGCTCAGCCCCCCGTGTTTGCTGTGTCCTCAGTCCTCTTTGCCACCTGATTGTTGCTGAACCGTAGCCATTCTGGATTCCTGTGCTGCAGAAAACCACGCACGTGGCAAGACTAACAGAGTAACTGGGGTGATGCAGCTGCAAACTCTGTTCCCTTCCTTAGCTCTGGCTGCTCTTTCTTGGGCCTTAATGGCATATTCCTTGGGATATGGGTGCTGTTTGGGAAGCATCCATTGCTACTTACATTTCTGTTCACAGAACATTTGAGAGAAATATTGGTAAGGTTGGATGATAGTGCTTTTTTTCTTTCTTTTTTTCTTCCCCTTTTGATTAATTCCATATTAAAATGCTATGTTCTAAGTATGCGAAGGGCTGTGAGCTTTCTGAATGAGAGGTTTGTGTTTTCAAACAGTTTCAGTGCTCTGTCAGTATTTGCAGTGGGTGCTCACACTGCATCTGGTTTTACATGGACAATTCCATTGACTGTTTACTGGGATGTGCCGGCAATCCAAGCTGAATTATGTGCTCTTTATTTCAGCATTAATTTCACTGTTCCTGAAGGCTCCTTGGTGGCTGTTGTTGGTCAAGTTGGATGTGGAAAATCTTCATTGCTGTCTGCATTACTGGGGGAGATGGACAAAAAGGAAGGCTTCGTGGTTGTCAAGGTGTGATATGTCTGAAAAACTGAGTATTGCTGGAGGGATTCTAGATTTCCAAGAGGTGTGCAGAGGGAAAGAGTCAGCCTTTCAAATAAGGGCACTTTTTAGCCTGATTGTCCAGCAAGCTGTACATGTGCCTTAGCCTGCTCTCTGTGTAATTGTTAAGCCTTGACCCAACAACATTCAAATCTCTTGGTTTCAGAATTAGCCAAATAGACAGAACGATGGAGGTCTCAAAGATAAGTGTTCTGATGAGTCTTGTTGGCAGCTGGGTATGAGGTGAGGAGACCTTATTTTACTCCAGCCTGAGGAACAGCAGCATCGGGTCATACCTTCTTAGAATCAGAGAATTATAAGGAGGTAGGGTGCACCCAAATATCCAGACATGGGACAAGGTTCTCTCGCAGTTTGTACTTTCCTAGACATCAGAGTTGCACAGAGCTCACAGAAGAAAAATTGCCTGGAAGTAAGTAGGAAAATAAGTACAGAGTCCTTGTTTTGTATTTTGCTGCTGCTGTAATGTATGGAAAGAAAATGATTTTAAGACGGAAGCAAATATGTTGCATTTAAAAGACTGTAGGTTTGGTGACCTCCAAAACTGTTTTGGAAAAATAAAGTAGGTGAGATCTGAACCACTAATTATAGTGCAGAAAGAGAAGGCAGAACTGATCTTCAAAGCAAAATACTTTGCATTATCTCAGTCTCTTTCTTTGAAATGACTTTTATAGGAAAACTACTTCCTCTGCTTTCTGCAGAGATCTCTTGGCAGAGTGCATTTGTTAAACACCTGCATTCCAGATTAAATTGTTCTATGAAGAATGTAATTGATAACTATATGAAAGAACTAATGACTTTTGACATTCATTAATTGTGCAACATTCTCTAAACAAAGGTTTCCTACAGCTTTATGCTAATCCTATTTTGTTTGAAATCCTTTATTTTTCTACCAATGCACTTTGTTACATTCACTTGCAGAGAGGATTATAAAAATAACATTTTGCAGGAGGTGGTAGCCCAAGAACTACTGAAATGACTGTAGGCAGTTTGTGAGGTGATTAGCACTGCCTGCCTGGCAAAGCCCTGCTGTGCCTTGACTCTGTATGCAGGCTCTTAGTCTCAAATACTAAATAAGGAACTTTATTTTTCTTGCAGGGCTCTGTAGCCTACGTTCCTCAGCAAGCCTGGGTCCAAAATGCAACTCTGGAAGATAACATTATCTTTGGAAGGGAGATGAATGAGAGCCGGTACAAGCGTGTGATTGAGGCTTGTGCTCTGCTGCCTGATATAGAGATTCTTCCTACGGGAGACAAAACAGAAATAGGAGAAAAGGTATTTGAATATCTGCTCTACCATAGCAGTGCTGTTGCTTGTAGTTAAGGCTGTGTGACTTATATTCTGCTTTATCTCAAAGTCGTATTGAATTTAAAACATTCAGAGTAGAAATCCTCTAGAAAAAGAGGCAGATTAGTTTTCCTCATCTCTAAGCCTCAAAGGGGAAGAAACCTGTCCTCAATTACAAATGCAAAAGCATCTCACAGTGAGTTTTTAATTGTCTCTTAGTTGCCATGGTCATAGAGCAGAAAAATTTATGGAAACAGAAAGAGAAGGATCTTCTGAAAACACTTCAGCTACCTTAAAAACAAGCAATCGTTCGCTCCAACACCAGCCCCTCCCAAAAACTCCAAAACTCAAATCACAAAACCAACCATCCCAAAACTGGCCCTTGGTTACAAAAGTATGTGTGGTGTGGGATTTGTCAATTGGTCGTGCTGTGCTATGGAAGCAGAACAGGCTGTCCCCAAACCAGGAGCCTGTCAGGGGGGTGTGTGTGGGGCTGCTGGATGTTCTGCTCAGCTGGTGCTCTCCAGGAGACTGGGATATGTGCTTTGCCTGCTCACTCGTTACAGGTGGGGTACAGCTCCCAGCTGTACGTGTAACTGACAGCCCTGGATTCACCAAAGGGTGCATGTCTTCCTCATTGGTCAGCAGGCCAGCCAAATCTGGCTGTGTGAACAGAGTTGGTTCATTAAATCCTAGGCAGCGCTGCAGGAATACAGCTGAGAAGAAAAGTACCTCTCTCAATGTACAGAGAGAGGTAGGTGGGTCAGGGTTAATTGCTTTACAAGACTAGCTGAACACTTTTTTGGCTGACTCTTCACTGGCAGTGAGAACATAATATATGTGCTGCCTTTCAAGAGGATTTTGAGTGATTGCTTATGCTGCTCTGGTAGGGAAATTATTTGTGAAGATCTGTTTCATACAATGCTGAAATTCCTCTAATTTGAATAATTCACCTGTGACTTGTGTCTTTCATAAACTGTTACAAGGCATCTCCTTTCAGCTGTAAATAAAGGATCATACTTTCTTTTTTCCTCAGGGTGTGAATTTGTCTGGAGGACAGAAACAGCGAGTCAGTCTTGCTCGGGCAGTCTACTGTAATGCAGACGTCTATTTACTTGATGATCCTTTATCAGCTGTTGATGCTCATGTTGGGAAACATATTTTTGAAAAAGTTATTGGACCAAAAGGAATCCTGAAAAATAAAGTATGTCATAATGAATGCTTGTCTCTAGAGAATGCTTTTTCTTGGCTGAGTTGAAATGATTACAAATTTGCTAAGTTGTGTATTCAGATTTTTGTTTCTAATATCTGAAAAATGAAAGGATCCTTCTAGAGATTTTTAGAGAACTTTTATAAAGCACTGAGATTTTTGTAATGAGAGGTGCCCTGGTTTCTGTAATTCAAAATTATTTAATGGAAAAATCAAGACAAGGACAGTATTTTTTCTTAAAAATGCCCATGCTTGTCCCTTGTTATTACTGTATTATACACAGAATTCAAGTAGTAAGAGCAGTAGTTCAACCATGGTATTTACTAATTTGAGATGTTAGAAAAACCTTTTTTTTTTCTTTTGCTCTTTAGACGCGGGTTTTGGTAACCCATGCAATCAACTATCTGCCTCAAATGGATACCATTCTGGTAATGTCTGATGGAGAGATCTCTGAGATGGGCTCCTACCAGGAGCTGCTGGAGCAAGATGGGGCTTTTGCTGAGTTTCTTCGTACATATGCTAATACTGAGCAAAGCATGGAGAGCAGTGGTAAGCTTACAATAAACTCTTGGCATAAGTTGATGTCTGTCATAATAAAGGCAAAATAGTAGTGGAGGCTAAAGAAATGAGTATTTCTATGTATAGGTAGAGGTACTTATGTTTCTAGGGCATTCAGGGTTGTGAGAATAAATACACATTCTTTCTTAAAATTTAACAAAATGTGTAAGAGATGTGTAGCAGAATTCCTCTCAGTACAAAATTCAGATGGTTGTGAGACTGCATAAAGGCCGGCTGGGGTTTATACACCCTTCCTGTCTCTGTTAGGATGTGTCTTCTTTATGCACTTAATTCCTTTGGTAACGGGGAGGAGGAAGCAGCAGCTCAATTTTCTAGCTGATGTCCTTGACTCCTGCTTCTGCTTCCCAAAACAGCTGCACTGATACAGGAATGTACTTCAGATTTATTTATTTTTTTTTTATTCTGCAGACAGTTGCAGTATTTGATTTTAATAAGGGGACTTAGTTGCTTGCCTGCAGCGTGTTTTCAGTGGCTTGCCTGGGGTGATTTCCTGATGGTTCTCCATATGCTCATGCTGAAAAGTCAGGGGTGCTGGGGTTGAGGTATTGACAGGTGCTCAAAGTCTGTTTGGTAGCAAATATCTGCAGCTGAGTGCTGAAGAGCAGGCTCTCCAGGACAAGGAAGGGACTGAGACTTTCTGCCTCATCTTCCATTTGGAAAATGGTTGGTTCCCTCCCATTCCCTGGAGAGAAGCAGAGGCAGTTTTTGGTGTACCCCTCATGTGCCCATCACTGGCAAAATGGAAATGGTGCCACTTTTTGCTGCACTGTTGCAGCTGTGAAGTGTTGGAGGTGTTGAATGTCTGCCTTTAGTGAGGGGCTGCTCCTGATATTCATCTCAAAGTTGCTTGTGGCAGGGCTGTGATGGTCTGCCTTGCCCTCTGTTGTCCTGGCTGGCACCACAGACTGCCCTTGGAGACTGTGGATGGGCAGGGTTTGTTTCCTGGATGTGCAAGGTGGCATCTTCTTCTGGCTCCCTCTTGTGGGGACTTGGATTTGGGGATGGTCTGTCATCATGAGGCTTAAGCTCAGGATGTCCTGCTGTTGTGGGATGGCATTCCTCCTGGAAAGGTCTCTTCATAGTCTCAGTTGTCTCTGCAGACTGGGATGCTGGTTTGGGTGGACAAGGTAAACAGCAGGTGATGTGTGGGTGGGGTCTCCCACTGTGAAAAGCACTGTGGGAAGAGATTTTGTGGAAGCAGAATCAGGTTAACGTCTGTATTTTCAGTAGGTGCTTCTGCAGCTACTTTGGTGACAATCAGACTCGTGGTGCCTCCAGTGTATGTGACTTTGAGACAATAAATTTACTTTCCCTGCACTTCCCGAGGCAATTAGCAAGTTGACTTATACAAGGATTTGCCTCATTTTATAGCCTTGTTCTTCTAGTCTTTGTCTCCTCCCATCCCAAGTGTGGTAAAGTAGGTTTTGAAGTCCTTTACATTAAACTAAGTTATTTTATTTTCCATTTAAATACGGAATCTTCTATTGGAAAGTGAGCCAGTGCTTTATCTTTTGCTGTGCTTCTCTGCAGTTGTCTAATAAAGGGCACTTGTAAGTTCAGTATGACTGGTGATCTGGAGAGGATTTTGCTGTGTCACAGGGTTGGCCTATTTGCAGCAAGTTTGTTTATCAGTTTTGGTTGAGTGATCTTCTGCCAATGGTAAAAAGTGAAAAATAGAGGTATTATTTGTCTGATTCACAGGGGTAATATGTATCCAATATGTAAAAGGTCACTATTATTCAGAATCACAGGATCTTGGCTAAATGCAGTCTGTGCTGGGAGCCAGTCTGAGGTAGCTGGAGGGTATCTGCACACCCACTTTAAAAGGGAGGCTCCCTTACGTCTGAAGCTGCGTGTTGGCAGCCTGAAAACACTGGATTGGTGCTTTCTGGCTGGAATATGTCTGCTCCTGCAAGGGTGGAAAAGCCTCCTCCTACCCAGCCTCTGAGGTCTGGCTTGCCACTCTGCTCTCTGCCACCTCCCAGCCTTTCCCTCCCACTGGGATTCCCGAGGGTTACCTCTCCCTGTGTGCTGTACTGCTGCCTTTCCCATCCTCTGCTTCATGGGGTTTCTTATGTGTGTGTGGGAAAACTGTGTTTGAGTCTTGGGATTACAAATAGGTCCATTTCAGCAAATTTGATTCTGCCTTGGGTATTTATGGTTTTGTGGTTTAGGTGGTTCTGCTTGGATGTGTTGTTGTAAAGATTGAAAACGGTTGAGTGTGCTCTGGAAAAAGTTAATTTTGTGTGCTTTTAGAGTCAGATCCTTCACTAGAAGGAACGATTCAACCTCTGGAAACAGGTAACTGCTATTTTGCCATGTGGCTTTATATTAGTACTTATGTTGGACTAATATGAGTAGCTGCAGTTTATTTACAAGAGATTAAGTCATTATTAGAAGAATTCTAGCTGCACAATAGAAGGTATTTGCATGGTTTGCATGGTAGTTGTTTGTGTGAGCTACAGCAGTTCGTGTGGCAGCCTGTAGGTAACTCCTCAGCAGCAATGCTTTATCTCAAATGCTTCCATGAGGAAGCTTTAAATAAACTTTACAGCGGACCTGGGAGTGTAGTGAGTGTACCCAGAGAGGCATCATTGAGGATTGAGCCCTGAGGGTCCCTTTTGTTCTCATGTGTGTATTCAATATTTTACAGCTGTTCCCATTTATAGTTCTGGACACATTTTCCAACAGAGCCCTCGTTAGTGGGGTTATACCCTACGTGCATGTGCCAGATTTACTGTGGCAGTCTTGAGCAATTTTGCTCTCAAGAGCTAAATGCAATAAAAGCAAGAAATCTTTGTAGCCTGCAACATAAAATCAAATGTCAGATCTGTTAGGGGAGAGTGGTTTATTTGTGGTTTTGTTTTCTTCTTGTGGGTGTGGAACTTCAGTAATTTTCTAAAGCAATATGATGCTGGAATGCTTGCTGGTTTTCATACGGGAGCTTTTCAAAACAAATGCTGTCAAATGCTTAAAATAACCAGTCCCATCTTGGTTTGCTCTTATTCATATAAATAGGAACTAAATGAACTTTTCACTTTTTCACACTTTCTGCTGTTTTTCTGCTTAAGACCATGCTGAACAATTTAGCTTTGGGTTTTTAGAGTAATGAACCAATGTTCAGTTTGCAGAGACGGGAGGGAAGAGCTCTGTGTTCGAGCAGTGCACATGTAGTGTGCTGATGAACTGTGTTATGGATATACTTTAGTATAAAAACATGAAAACGTCAGACTCTAAATCCACACAGATTTTCCTGCATGTTTGACTAGATGCAGGTGGGTGTCTTTGCATAAAGTATGCCTAGACCTTTTAAAATGCAAAATTGATAAAAATTCTGAATTTACTTTCATACATGAAAATAAAGTAACATTTACTGGACAGTTAATTTTTAGGAGTCAGTCACTTGGTTTTTATAAGGAAAATTATGACATAACCTGAACCTAGAAGTTTTAGTTGTTGCACTGTATAACGCTGATTTAAATGGCTCAAAAAAGGTTAATGTTTCAAGCTGATGGGTTTTCTGAAGTTTTTTGGACAATTATCTCATGTGTGCTGCATCTTGGTAGAAGCAGGATGTTGTGGGCTAACAGGTCCTGGAAAGATCTCTTGCTTAAATTAACCTGATTCCTATAGTTGCCTAAAACACTAGGCTTTTGCACATTTCTTCCTGCTGAAGTTTGCACATGCCTGCTGTTCTTACAGCTTCACTCCATCATTTACTAGAATGTCTTCTCATTGCAGTTTAGATTGAGAATAATTTATAGTTAACTGTGTAAAAGATGTGGCTTGCAAAGGAGTGGCTGGAGTGTTGGGTTTTTTTCCATGGAGTGAGTCACATGTGACTTCGTATTGCATGCTTTAACATAAAGTATGTCCCCATAATTATATTGCATTATTATTATTACTGACCTACATTTGGTAGGGAAAAAAAGGTGTTCCCTGTCTTGGTAATTAATCCTTTTGGGGTGGAACTAAACTGATTTCTTCACCTGGTCAATTTTCTGTTAGAATCTGTAAAAAACTTGTGCTTCCTGCTTTATTTGCACATCAGGACTTCACCTGGCATTTAGGATTGACATGAAAGCCCTGTGCCTCTTTGCCTTACCATTTTCATGTTTACTTTTTGATCCCCTCAGATACAAATAGTCCATCTGCAAAGGAAGGAAAGCCTATAGAGAATGGACTCCTTGTGAATGAAGCCCCTGGAAAGTTGATGCACAGGTGTGTAGCCTCCTTTTTCTTTTTTTCTCCCCTCCCCATCTTTTCAATCCTGTTACTCAGATGTGGATAAACAGTAATTTATGTTTATGGTATTGGTTAGAGCAAAATACATTATGCTGGATCTAGCAGCCTGAGAAAGAAACTCTGTGTTGTAGCAAGATATACTGTGGGTTTGGCTTGCATTAAAGGGAGAGTATTGACCTCTCCAGCTTTGCATATATTCCTGAGGCTTCTGCATTTGATGAAGGTGCCAAGTGGACCTTTAGTGTGACCCAATACAGCTGCTATTATCCTTGTAATCCCCCTGATCCTACCTTTGCCAAATCATCTCCTAGGCTTTGCCTTATTCTTACGGTGCTCTGGAGACACTGTATTTCTGGAAGTTGATAAGTGCCTGGGAGTAAAAGTGCCTGTTGTGATGTGAGTGGGGAACCTTTTTTGCCCTCCAGCAGCTGCAGTGTATGTGATGACAGGGTTTGTAAAGGCTGGTGTTGATGGTCACAAAGCACTTTTCTTTCTGGAGTTTGATTGTGCAAGCAAGACTTCTTTATGTGGCTGCTCTGTTCCTTGTATCTGAACATGGGAACTGAATGCCATTAGGGAGGGTTAGGAGAGTGCACTGTGAGGGGAGGAGGGAAGGGCTAGTAACCACTGGCCTGCTGATGGCTGGTTAGGAGATCTCCACAGGACTGTAAACCGCCCACTTGGAGCTGTGGACTGTCAAAGCCCATTTATGAAGTAAACACTTGTCTTATGTCAAGGTAAAACTGAAAAATAAATGTCTCTAAACAGGCAACTCAGCAACTCCTCAACATACAGCAGAGACACTGGGAAGTCCCAGCACCAGAGCAGCACAGCGGAGCTGCAGAAGCCTCTGGCTGAAAAGAACTCCTGGAAACTGATGGAGGCCGACACAGCAAAGACAGGGAGGGTAAGGTCTCCAGTTCCCGTTTCCTGGGCCCTCTATCAGTTTCGGAAAAATCTGTTTCAGAAGAAAATAGCTTCTGAAGGCTGCGTAACTGGCGTGAGAAAGGCCTGAGGGAATTCTTGAACTCACTGCTTGTTGTGTAATACTTCATGGAAGTGTTGCTGTGCCTTCTGCTCCCAAACTTGAGCCCCATGGTGTGCCTGCAGAAAGGATGTTGACACCAAACCTTTTGTGTAAGATGATGGGCCTGACCACATCAAAGTTTAAAAGAAGAAGTGAAAACCTAACAGCCATTTCTTGGAGAGAGGTTGTGACAAATTAGGTGATGTGATGAAATGTGCTGTTCAGTATAGGGAGCTGGAGTTGACTCAGATGAATTTAAGCCAAGTTTCCACTGTAGACACAAGTAGCTAATCCCAGGATACCCAGGGCTTTTTGAGAAACCTGAGACTGAGGTTCCTGGGAAAATGGCAGTTATACCTCCTAGCAATGTTGCTTGTTGTTGCTTAAAGATAGATTGTAGAATACAAGCCATGTGGAGCAAGGGTTGGTTTAAAAGCTTTATAATCATGTGGCACAGAGAGCGCCAAAATCTGGAACTCCTCCGTGAAGTTTTTGGCTGTGCTACTGATGCTCTGTGTTACTTCAGGCAGCCCTCTCCCTACTCCTCCCTTCCCATGGATGACAAGGAAAGATGATGTGTGCCTGCCCTGAAGGGATGTTGGATTTGGCGTGTCTCCACAGAATGCTTTGCAGTGTGTGTTCCCAAGCAGTGGCTCTCCAGAGTGCAGCTGCTGTGGTTTCATGGCCTGATGCAGGGACACTGACTTTAAATAGGCATTAGAGAAGGGGGAATTGCTGCTTTTGAAACTTAATCTGCAAAATGAGTATTTCTTTTTTTCTTCTGTCTTCAGGTAAAGGCATCGGTGTACTGGGACTATATGAAAGCAATTGGACTCTTTATGTCTTTCTTGAGCATTTTCCTCTTCATGTGTAATCATATAGCCTCCTTGGCTTCCAACTACTGGCTGAGTTTATGGACAGATGATCCTGTTATCAATGGGACACAGCAGTACACAAATGTCAGGCTGGGAGTATATGGAGCACTGGGAATTTCTCAAGGTTTGCTTGGCCTTACCTACTTTGAGATTTGCTGATTCAGAGCTGTTCAAATATTACTCAAAGTTTTGTAATGAAGGAGCAACTTCTTCCACGTGAGGAATGTGATATTTTCACTGGTATTTTTTTTTAACTGCTTGACATATTTGCTGAGTCTCCCTGTAGTGAACTCAGGATTATTGTACTAGAGACATGCTAATGCTAAATGATGACAAAATGAGGAAAATGTTTTGTGTGAGAGGTGGCAGCAGTTAAAAATAAGTCTTCTTTTCTAGGTATTGCTGTGTTTGGCTACTCAATGGTCGTGTCAATAGGGGGAATATTTGCATCACGACACCTACACCATAACCTGCTGCACAACGTCCTCAGGTCTCCAATGAGTTTCTTTGAACGTACACCAAGTGGAAATCTAGTAAACCGTTTCTCTAAGGAGATAGATACCATCGACTCCACCATTCCACCAATTATCAAGATGTTCATGGGCTCGACATTTAATGTGATTGGGGCTTGTATCATCATTCTGCTGGCCACACCTATAGCTGCTGTCATTATTCCACCTCTGGGACTTGTGTACTTGTTTGTGCAGGTAAGGGGTGACCTGAGGGAACCAAGAACATCAGTCTCTCATCCTCTGTTATTTAAGACAGTTCTTACTCTGCACTAGGAAGGATTTTAACGTGTTGGACTTGAGTCATTCTTGTCTGACTGTGCTTTGCATGGTTTACTGATTAGCTGATGTTAGCATAGCATTTCCTTCCATTGTCAAGGGTAGAATGACTTCTGTGCAGAAGTAAATCCTTTAATACCTAAGCAGACTTTATAAAAATACCATTAGATTTTGTGGCAAACTTTGTACAGCTTGTTGCTCAGAGCCCAGATATGGAAAATGTATGGGCTTTTTCTAAACACGAGAGTAGCCTTTAGAGGAGTATGTGTGCATTGCTTATGTGCCTGTTTCAACAGAGTACTGTTTACAGAGCAAGAGTAATGATAGCAGACTTTCACTCCTGTCTTGTGTGGGCAAGGTGTGCTTCCTTGGCTCTTGCTTGGCTCCTAGAAACTAGTAGAGCCAGTACAGATTGAACAGAAGCAGCTGGGTTTTGACTTTGGCTCTTGAATCAGTAAATCTCCTGAGCTCTGTTAGTAAACCTCAAAGGTGGTGATGTGTGTGTTTTACACTGTTGAACTAAACTTGCTGAGGAGAGGAAGAGCAGAAAATGGCTATTGCATGAGGTGGTTTGATTGGCAGTTTAAAGACAGCAATGTGCATATAATGGTGTTTTTAGGCTTAAAAGTGTTGTTTTTCCATGTGCAAGCTGCATCTCTGTAAGCACAGCCCAGATGACAGGGACCTGTCTTAGGATTCCCCTTTTTTTCAGACACAGTCTGGGTGTAACCATAATTCTCCTACTCTGATTTGCAGAGATTTTACGTGGCCACTTCCCGGCAGCTCAAACGCCTGGAATCTGTCAGTCGTTCTCCTGTATATTCTCACTTCAATGAGACCCTGCTGGGAGTCAGTGTCATTCGAGCCTTTGAGGAGCAGAAACGTTTCATAAAGCAGAATGACATGAAAGTGGATGAAAATCAGAAAGCTTATTATCCAAGCATTGTTGCAAACAGGTAACAGTGGGGCTGAGAAATTGGAAGACAGTTCTGGGGAGGACATGGTTCTGCTGCCTGTGTTCCTCATCAATCACAGCTCTTGGCATATTTGTCTAGAGTAGGGAAGCCTGGTGGATATATTGGTTTCACAGATGTTTTACTTAAACTTCTGCGATGAAATTAAGATTACATCTCAATCTTTTCTTTTTGAGAGCTTCTGTCTTACTTCTGGGTTATATTCTGTTAAAAGTTTTGATTTGTTGATACCAATGTTAGTTCAGAAAGCACTTGTAGTTAAGACAGGAATTCATGCATCTGAAAGCTTTATTAATATTGGATGCATCTGGGTTCATATGCTGCTGAAGCAGAACCTCAGATACCTTGCAGATATCTGTCTCACTAGCAGGACAGACATGCCATATTACTGACCTGAAAAACAAGATATGTGATGGAACACTGATTGCACATCCTTAATTTTCTGTGGGTGAGCTGTTGGAAAGATGCATGCTATTTTTGTGCCTGGCAGGTGGCTGGCTGTCCGTCTGGAGTATGTGGGGAACTTTATTGTGCTCTTTGCAGCACTGTTTGCGGTGATTGCACGCAACAAACTCAGCGCGGGGCTGGTTGGCCTCTCAGTGTCCTACTCATTGCAGGTAATTTTACCTTCCTTAAAAAACCCCAAAACCTCGGAATTGCAAGGCTGCATTGGAAAGTCAGAACCTTGATGTGGCTTTGGATGGAAAGCTAATATAAGGAACATAGAAAGAAAGAGTATAATAACTAGAGATAATATCTGAGAAGATGCTGGAAAGTTTCTTTTGTGCCTCCCCTGTGTGAGGGGACGTGGTCATGATGGCTCATCCCCTGCATCTTAAACATATCTAGACTTTTCTCTGGTCCAGCACCGATGAACCAAGATCTCTCCTGTGTTTATGCATTCCGTGAACTTGCAGTGCTTTGGTTACTCTGTTTTTTATTTATTGCAGGTAACATTTAGTGTAAGCTGCTCTTAGACTTCTTTCCTTCTTGCAGATTACAGCGTACCTGAACTGGCTGGTTCGCATGTCATCTGAGCTGGAAACCAACATCGTTGCTGTTGAAAGAGTCAAAGAATATGCTGAAATGGAGAAGGAGGTACACTGAGTTTTCTAGCTGGGCCTGTGCTCTGAGCTGGTGGGGGGACACAGAGCTCAGTGCTGTCCGTGCCCCCAGGGACAGTCTGGATTTCAGCGGGCAGTTCCTGTGGGTGCTTTTGGGGTGTATCCACTGATATTTACACAGTGTTATTTAGGAAATGTGCTGTTCTGCTCTGGGATAAGCAGTGGGGCTCTACAAATGTTTTGGTTTCCTAAGTCTCTAAAATATTATTTTTTCACATGTGTTTTTCTTTTTGCTCTCAGTATGGGGAGTAAAGGGATTTTACTTTTTTGTTTTGATTCAAATCACAGAACAACTCATGTAATCTTCAGCTGTTCCCCTTAGAGCTACAGAACAGAGTTCCCTGGAGCTTCTCTTTGCCATGCCTGTCACTTGAACCTGACCTGAGTCACTATTTTTGCAGACAAATGTTATGAGGGCCCTTCCTAGAAGTTTTGCTTAGGTTCTGATAGCAGACCGCTGTTTATACATTTAAAAGCCTTTTTATTTGGCACTGGCAGTGAATGCAGTGGGGTGTGTTCTCTCCTTTCCCACCGCTGTGGGAGGCTGAGGCAGCAGCTCTTTACCAGCTTATTAATTGTTTATTCCTGATGTCTCAGTTAAACTGCTTCTGGTTGCACGTGTGGCTTCCCCTGTGGTTTCCTTGCCATGGTGGGGGTGTACAGGCAGGTTGTCTGAGTGCCTGCATGATTCTGCCATATGTAAGAGGGACGTTTATCCAGCAACAGGGACTTGTGATAGCCAAGCCCTTGCCTACATACACCATTTCATATGTCTTGAGGCAACACTCTCCCTCTCTTCTCATCACCATCACGGTTCCTTTTGCAAATTATACAGCAAAGATTTTTCTTAACTGCATTCTTTGACTCCTCTCAGCCTGTTTGGTTGAAGCAGGAGCTGATCAGGTGTTTCTGTGGTTCTTTCAGGCTGAATGGAGTATCGAACAAACCGCTCCAGCGAGTACCTGGCCCAAGGAAGGGAAGGTTGAGTTTCGAGGTTATGGTTTGCGTTACCGCGAAGACTTGGATTTGGTTCTGAAAAACATCAATGTTACCATAAACGGGGGTGAAAAGGTAGTGAATCTGAATTTGTAGTAGAGTGCTAGAGTTTATAAGTGAAAGAGAGGGCTAAACCCATTCTGTAATGTGTCTAGGGTCCTTAAGAACTAGAAAAGCTTCTGTAGAATCAGCCTTACTGTAACTGTAGATGTCACAGGCTCTCAGCCTTTGCAAGGTGTGTCCTGTGTGGTGGATAAAGATACACATTTATGTGGGGCTGCCAAGTATCATTTGGCCTGGTTCCATTAGGAGGTGAGGCTTATACTGTCTTCTCTCCCCCTCCCAGGAAATTTTGCTAATTTATTTGCCGTAAGCAAAGAGGAGGAGGTTGTAGAGAGATGAAGTTAATTAAAATCTCAGGAAAATAGGCTGCAGTAGTGGGGGGAAGCTTGATCTAGTAAGGCAGAAGTTGCAAGGTGAGACTGCAGAAAAAAATGGGACTTGAGAGGAAGTTCTTTGGAGCTGGCCAAAACTGATGGTTATCTGTGTTTCTCCTGCTGTTTCATCATCTGTGCACTGAGAAACATCTCACCCCAGTCCTATGTAGGTTCTCTGATGTCTAATAATGTTGTGATCTTGCACAGCAGCATAAAAGGGAGCTGCACGACAGATGTACTATCCAGCTGCTTTATTTGTGGCAGCCAGCTAGGTATTTGTTTTCTCCCAAGTGCACACATTCTACCTAGAAAGGTAGAATAGTACCTCAGAAGTGGCTAGAATGGGCAGATGGCAAAAGGTGTATCAGCCAATCAAAGTAGCCATCTTTTGTATTTATTTTTAAAAATGAAGAGAATTGATCAAGACTTCAGTCTAAGTGGGAAGCAAAACATACAGTGTGAAACTGAGTGCTTTTGAAATGATTTTGCTATAAATTTCAACAAGATAAAGGTCAAGTCAGCAATTGTAACTGTGAAGCATGAATGACAAAAGATTATGGAAACCTTGACTTCCTTTACCTAATTGCATCTGCCTTTCTAGAAAAACCTGAAAACATCTGTGATTGGATTGCAAACTTCGAGACAGCTTTTTGTTCTTAGTTTTTTCATATTCAGTGATTTTTCTTCCCCTTTCATCAGCCTCAGTTTGTTATACTGTTTTAGTGTGTGGATATCCCAACAACTATGACAACCTTCTGCAAATGGGTCAGTTTCAGGTAGAAAGGCTTGGAAATGCTTTAACTGTTTTCCAGAGTAAGTTGTTCCTGTATTTCTTCCCAACAGATTGGAATAGTTGGAAGAACAGGAGCTGGAAAATCCTCACTTACTTTAGGTTTGTTTCGGATTAATGAAGCAGCTGAAGGGGAAATTATTATTGATGGAATTAACATTGCAAAGATAGGGCTTCATGACTTGCGGTTCAAGATCACCATCATCCCTCAGGTAGGTGTGAAATCCTGCCACTGCCAGAACTGCTTTTGTAGCAGTGCTGTATGTGTTGTCCTGGGGAGAAAACAGTTACTCCTTCTCTGATCTCTGCTATGAAATTGAGTAATTTCTTTCATGGACTTGAAACCAAGTGTTTTTCCTAGACTGTTTCAATGTGCCTGTGCTGGGTTACAAGTAGGAGCTTGGTTGTGGCTGAGCTGTGGTGGAAGCAAAACCTTGGGCTTTTGATTTAAGGGCTTTGTCAGCACCCTACACTGAGCAAGCACTTAAATGCTACAGACAGCTCAGCCTGAGTTGGGAGGACTGATCCCAGGCTGAACATCTGATGGGGTCCCTTAGAGAACTGGGACCAGCGTGTGGTATGCAGGACTCACAGAAACCTGTACATAACCATCCCAGGCCAGCGAGCAACTGTGGGTTTGATAACCCAAAACATGTGGAAATATGGCTTTATGAGCACTGGACTTAATCTCAAGTCCTTTTGTTCTTACTCTGTTCCCTTTATGTCCTGTTTGGATTCAAAGCCCATAGAATGTGATGTTATAAGTTACCTTTGCAGCACACTGGCAAAAACAAGTGAGCTCACTGTAAAAGGCTTTCTGCACCACAGCTTTTGGAAATCTGGAGGGGACTTTGCTTTCTCCTTTTGATCACTTTGCATCAGTCTAACACTACTAGGTCAAAAGTATTTTAAGTATTCCCGAAGTAGTGTTTCTTCCTGTCCAAGAAAAAAAACCCATTCATTTCATTGATACTGCAGCTGAAGAATTCTGAAATACTTACAGATGGTGTAATTCCCTAAGAAGTGGAAAGATGACTTAGTAGTCCCTGCTGACAAAAGGCTGAGCAGGGAGGGTGTCTTCCTTAAGTTAAAAAGAAAGTTGGCTGGGTTTTTTTGTTTGTTTGGGAGGGCGTTGTGTTGGGTTTTTTGTTTTGTTTATTTTTCTCTGAATTCATGAGTTACTGACTAATGGAAAAGTCTGGACTGCCAGAATCTGGCTGCAGAGGGCAGAGGTCAGGCCTCCAAGAGATATAAGGAATAAGAGTGAGGGAGAATAACTTGTTATTGGGAAAAAATGAGGCCTCACTCCTAAATTCAGTATATTAGTTTGCTTGCAACTGCATCTGTACATGTTGTTTTCCTTTCATTATCTAAGAAATATTTTTGAGCACTTGCCATGTTTCTTGTACATTGTTGATTACTTCTTTCTGTGACTAGGATCCAATATTGTTCTCTGGCTCTTTGCGTATGAATCTTGATCCTTTTGACCAACACTCTGATGAAGACATTTGGAGATCTTTGGAATTGGCTCACCTGAAAAATTTTGTATCATCCCTTCCTGATAAACTGAATCATGAGTGTGCTGAGGGTGGTGAGAACCTCAGGTATGTCAGAGAAGCGTGATTGTGAAAATTGCCTGAAGACCCAATGAGAAGCGGGGGGGGTGGGGTGTGTGTGTGTGTGCCCTCCCATCTGCAACCAGACTTTCCATTTCCAGAAACCTCACAGCTCACCTGGGACAGGATACAGCCAGACTCAGTAAGAGTGGTGCGGTGTGGGGCTCTCCCCAGCCCCCTGTGAGAATTTGGGGAGGGAGTTGGAGAATTCTTAATGCATGACCAGGCAATCAACTACGTTTTATTCAGCATGTTTTCAGCTCTTGATTTTGGGAATTTAAAGTAATTTAACAAATGCTTGGAATGCTGTGAGGTTTGTCAGCTTGGGCAGCCTTGGAAAGCCTTTTAGCAGCAGTCTTGCATCATAACAGGAACTCGTATGTTCAGTCTGCAGAAACCATTTAAAGTCCAGTCCTCAACACTGCACTGATTCAGTGGGTCAGCCTGATGCAGTTATGCTGAAACCACTTGTAATGTATCCTTACTACACTGCCAGCACTTCACTTGAAGGGGGATCTATTTTCAGATGCTATTAGATATTCTGCAGGGAAGTAGTAAGACCGACCTTATCTTTAGAACAAGGAATTGCTAGGTTTCAAAATGAATATTAATGAACGCTGCAAACTTGTTCCGACTTTTTTCCCCCACCCTTCCATTGCATCCCATCTGCATAGTGTGGGACAGCGCCAGCTGGTGTGCCTGGCACGAGCTCTGCTCAGGAAGTCCAAAATCCTAGTTCTGGATGAAGCCACAGCTGCTGTTGATCTTGAAACAGATAAGCTTATCCAGTCAACAATAAAGTCTCAATTTGAAGAATGTACTGTATTAACTATAGCACATCGTCTGAACACGATCATGGACTACACGAGGTAAAGTTACACCGGTTTTATCTTGAAGAATGTGTGACCTGCATTGTGCTCTGCTTAAATGGGGATCTTTGTGTTAGGTAGATGTTTACTAGTTCCTTTTAAGCCACCTCTCCACACTGCTGCTGGAGTCCCTGTTTTGATGGGTGGGGTGTGTGTGTTCTGGCTCACGGTGGCTGTGCTTGGCCTGTGGAGCTCCTCGTCCCTCTCTTGCACTGCTGTTGTGTTCCTGCCCAGGCAAACTCGAAGGGGAGGGAGGCAGGCGAGCACAGGAGTCTGTTCCTGGATCTTGCCCTAATTTAGACACAGACAGCATAAGGAGTCAGAAGGGCAGATCTTGCCCTCTGAAGTTTATTTGACATTTCACTTTCCATCACTTGGTTATAGTTCATACAGCCTCCCTCATGCTCAGCTGCCTTGGTAAGGTGTGGTTGAGGGCAGAGTTGTTGTCTCATAATTTCAATTTTTGACTCTCTTGTCCTTTTTATCTCACAGATTGGCACAGAGCAAAGTGATCAGTGATAAGATTTTTTTTGTGTACTTTTGTAGGCCTCTCTTTGTGCTGTCAGTAGTGAAAGATCAGAGAGAGGAACATTGCCTGTGCCAGCCCCGGCAGTGCTGTCACCAGGTGAACACCCAGCTCAGTCACAGCAGTGGGTAACACTATGCAGCAGCCCCTGCCACCAGCTTAGTGGGCACCTCTGGAGTGCCTGGCCATTTGTGGAGGGAGCTGAAAGCAGAGTTTTAACTGTGAGCTGACTCTACTGACTGTAATAGCTTGCTTTGTAACCTCCCTTGTTGTAGCTGCAGGTTTGTTTTGCATAAGCTTTGTCTGCGTTTGTGTTCTGTCAGCAGAAGCTATACAGCAGCACTTGGTGTGGTGCAGTGTTATGGGAAGGTTATCCCAGGTCTTGCAAGGTCTTTTGGGCCCTCACACAGCTTGATAAGAAGTGCTACCAGCTCATTTCTGACTGTCTCAGAGCACAGTCAGAAGTCTGGCTGCCTGCAGATCTAGGTAATCATGGAACCATAGAACATGCTGAGTTGGAAGGAACCCACAAGGATCGAGTCCAACTGCTGGCCCTGCATAGGACCATCCCAAGGGTCACACTCTGTGCCCAGGAGTATCGTCCAAATGCTTCTTGAGCTCTGTCAGGCTGGTGCTGTGACCACTGCCCTGGGGAGTCTGTTCCAGCACCCAGCCACCCCCTGGGTGAACAACCTTTTCCTAACATCCAACCTAAACCTCCCCTGACACAACTTCAGGCCATAAACAATAGACCAGACAGACCGTCCGCAGTGATGTCAGGAAGGACAGTGAGAACCTCAGTCCATTCATACAGTTGGGACTGTCTTTGCTTGCATATGATGGATACACTACAGTTTCTGTCTGTACACATACATCTGTGTTCATTGGCTTTCTAGAGCTTCTTGTGATCACTTTTTCTTCTTTTCCCCCTCCTTGTTTTACAGAGTTTTAGTCTTGGAGAGAGGAGAAGTGGTGGAGTGTGGCAGCCCAGAACAGCTACTTCAGGAAAGAGGCATTTTCTACAGCATGGCCAAAGATTCAGGCTTGGTGTAGCGTGTGAACTTGGTTAGTTCCTGTGGGGAAGAGGGAGGTGATACATTTGGAGAACTGTAACTTCCCCTGAGCCGGAATGAACCATACAGCTCAGTCTGAGACGTAGGGAAGTCAGCCAGAGCATGGCAATGAAAGTAACATAAAAATGCAAATTTTTTTTCTTTTTTTTTAATTTCTCCTTAGTATTGATTTTAGCCAACTTTAGGAGAAGCACATACACTGTGCAAAACACTTCAGAGACTTCTAATTTTTGCCTGAAATCTGTCATTATGTGCTCAAATATAAGGCAGAGTGATTCATCAGAGAAGTTGAGAAAAGCTTTTACTTCTCATCTGCTCTTATGTTATAAAGTTCCCTCCCTTTTTTCTTTAAAACATTTTTGCAAATGCTAGTTATTTGCTTGTTTGCGGATTCCTCATTTGATGAGCCATCTATTGTGGGATGCACTTGGAACATTTTGTGGTATATAGTACTATAGTCCAAAGATTTTTCTTCTTGTGAAATAACATGTGTGCCAGACTCTCATTATGGCATTTACTGTACATGGTTAATGCTTTATGCATTGTCCTGAAGGTTTCATGTGTTTACAGCATATAGCAGCAAGTTCTCTGTAATGTCAGTAGTGCTGATGTCAAAAAGCACAGTCAACTTCATAGCAGTATTTAAGCATGTCTGGAACGACAATCACTCCAAAACCAAATTGGTGCAGCAGCTGGTGTGTTGCAGTGTGCAGTACCTGATCTTACACCCAGCTCACTCAGGAATTTTGGCTTGGGTGCCCACTCCTGGTGACACTTGTGGGGACGAGGCTGAGAAGTGAGGATTTGCCTGAGCAGAGATTGCAGGCTCGGTGTGACGTTGATTGTAATACCCTTGGCTTTGGCAGTTCTGTGCTTTAATAGAAGCTCTGCCACATCAAGGACCATTAGCCTTATATCAAAGAAACATGCCCTTCATGCTGCTGCTGTTGACTCTTAAATTTTGTGGGGAAAATGTTCTGTTACAGTTGTTTAAAAAAAAACCTACTGTTTTTAAAATTGTGTGTTAGAGGGGTCTAACAATTCAATTAGCAATGGAGTCTGGTTTTCAAGATCCATGTTGTATTTTCATTTTTCTGTGGTAAGAAAAAAGTTACTTTTCTAATGTTTTGATTAGTCTTATTTTAAAGGAAAATGCTGGAAGAAGGCAAACTAAGTCAGATGGACACAAATACTCAGCACTGAGAATGTGGACTTCTGTGATTGATATTGCTGACCTTAATACTAGGCAATTGTTGTCCTTAGAGTAAAGCTATTTATTTTTTTGTAAATTATGACTCTCTGAAATTGAAAGGACTGAAATTTTTCTTTGGTATTTTTTGTAATGACTATACAAATATTTGCAAGGAACTTGCAGTAAAAACATTGTTTGAAAGAAAACATGGTGTTATTTCTTGCTTTGTATTTGACAAAGGGTTAGCTTTGTCAGGTCAGGTTTTTGCCTTGAAAATCGGAATTATTGGTCCTGCTTAGACTAATCAGACTACTTGGCTTGATGTCTGGGGATTGTCAGGGTGATAGGTGAGAAGCCATGAGTGCAGATAACTGTGTGCTGTCATAGGGCTGGATCATTTCCTGGTTTGCTGAGCAGACCAGGTGATAATGATGGATCAGTAGAGCAGGATTCAGTGGTGCTTTGGACCTTTGTCACAGCTGTGGTGTCCGTGGCCCGTGTCTGCCACATTTTCAGGGCAGCTTGGTGTTAATTTTTGCTGTGGAGATGGAACGAGCAGGGGGTGATTTGGGAGTTTGGGGAGGAGCAGTGGGTTTTAGTTTTTCAAATCCCTGAACTCTTCTGCAGCACTGTGGTGGCCACAGGGGTGGAATGACTGGAGCTAGAGGCTTGTAAGGAACAGAGTATGGAGCAGAGAGATGAGTGTGTCGGGGAAGGTGTGTGGCTGGTGTTGTACTCAGCTGCCTTAACATGGAGGCAGAGCTGCCTGCAGAGGAAACCTGGAGGAGGAACTATGAATACCACTGAGACACGTTTCCTCCTTGGGGACAGTCATCCTCCAGCAACACTGTGATCCTCCCCTTCCACCCCATCCTAGAAGAGCCCTGTGAAGGAAACGGGAGAGGACTTGACCAGACAGCAGAGCTCCCTGCTCTCTCCTTGCCTGTGCAAACTAGTTATTACCAACACCTTCCTCCCAGCAGAGCTGCAGAGAACATCCAGTGAAGAAATTTGGACAGGATTTCAAATGCCTTTGAACAACCCACGTGGGTTTCGTGCACCTCGTTCCTGAGAGGAGGAATCTACAAGTGCTCTGCAGGTTTGAGATGGAATTCAAGGGAAGTTGTTTTGCTAGAGTTTACTTTGGTGGAAGCTGATTTCAAATTTGAGGAAATTACGTTTTCCATTGCACACTGGTTAAGAGATTTAGAAGCCTTAACACATTCATGTGAGTCCTTTGGAAACAATGGAACTGCGCTTAGGAGCATGGCTTGTTTGAAATACAGAGCTTGCAGAATTATGCTTCTGCTGTGTAACGTGTTTGTAGTAGAGTTGTCTGTGCAGGAATGACTTCAATTGCATTTATGATCTCAAACTGGGTATGTTGAGAAGTCACTGGATGTTCTCTGTCCTATTCGTGGGCTGTTTGTGATCATTTGGTGAACTGAATGTCTAAAATACTGTATTTTGCAGTATAACCTTGTAAATAGTGCAGCAAAGGGTCAGCAGACTGCTCTTTGTGTGTGCTTCGGTTGTATCCTTTTTCAGTGATGTGGTGGTTAATATGCATCACTGTGTTCTCCCCATTTCATGTATCTATACACTTGCTGGCACAAACTGTTCTGCCCCAGCTCTGGAGTAGAGATTCTTTTCTATTTGCCCTGAATACCTGTCAGTGCTTTGTGCTGTTGCTGCATTGATTCATGATCCTGTTTCCAAATGTCTGTTCTCATAAAACGATGAGTATCTTGTCTGGATGTAACCTGAACAAAAGTGCATTATGCATGGTGAGGGTCAGTCTGAACTAACCTTCACTGCACACAGGCAGCTGAACGAATGCAACTTCTTCCCACAGAACCTGTGTCTAGGAGCAGGCTCATAAATGTACTTAGGGTACCTTGAGGTAGGAGCGGTGCAACTGTGGGATCCCCTTGCAGCTGGGACACAGGGCTGTACACTGATCCCTGCGTGCTGTGTTACTGGGAGCAGCTGCAGAAAATGGTACAACTCCCTGCAAGGTCAGGTGTCAGAATCTGGCATTAAAACTGGCAGACTTTCTGTATTTAATCTATTTCCATTTTTGTCCGTGTTGTGTGGACTGAATACTTGTTCGGTGTTTGGGACACTTTCTCCACTTCTGGGTAAGTGCAGTGCAGATGGCTGGGGAGCTCCAGTGCAAGAAGTCTGGTGCCATCCAGCAGGGATTGGTGGTAGGGCAGCTCTGGATGCTGAGCCTCCTTCCAGCTGCTGGAATAAATCCAGGGGTGTGACACGGAATTTCAGCATCTGAGCTCGGAGTCACGTAGTGGACACCTTTGTTCCTTAAGTGCCTTGATGTCATGTATTTTCCTTCATGTAGCAAAGCTGATGCCAGCTCTGAAAGATCTGGGACACGGAGTGGGCACTGCACTGGGAGCGTGTACTGCAGGGAGCAGCTTAGTCCTTGGGAAGGACGTGATCTGGGCACCTCATCCAGCTGCTGCAGAGCAGCATTTCCCTGGACTGTACTGTTGTGGCATGGCCTGAGTTTGTCCTGTTCCTGTCCTCCAGTTGCCTTCCTGGTGAAGACATACCACTGGGGACTCCAACTCATCTGAAACATGGGTGCAGTTGTCACATGTAATTTTAGGAATCGCTTTTCTTTTGCCTTTTCAGCACAGCTTGACATGTGAAAGCTGATGGTGTTTTTGTTTGTGCAAGCCAACAGCAAAACCGTGCCCTTTCAAAGATTACCAGTGTGAAAGTATGTTTTGATTATTTTCGTGTTCTGTTGCCTTCTCTCCTCATTACCAACTTAGGAACAGAGTGAGCATTTAGAAAATGTTTATACTGGAGATTATGGAATACTGAAAGATGTGTTTCAGAATTACCCAGCAACATGAGTACTTCTGTTACTCTTTGACTTTAGTTAAAAAGCAAAATTACCTAAGTTATATCTAATTAGTTCTACATGGTCCTAGTTTTGAGATCTGTTGATAAACCTTCCAAGTGTTCATAACTTGTATCTGGTTTTTGAATTGTTTCGTCTCTGCCCTTGGGCAAGGTTTGGAGGAAGCAGAGGGAAAAGATTGTCTCCTTCCTCGAACCCAAGCAGCAGCAGGCATTGGACTTCGGTGTCTTAGGCATTTGTCCAGCAGAAACTGGTAACTCTGAACGTGGGTGACTTGCAGTTTGAACTCTCCCATTGCCTCCCCTATTACCCCTTTTTTGTGCTGTGTTTGCTTTAGCTCGCTGAAGAGATCCATTTCGATACTTGATTCTACTTTTATTTCAGCTCTCTAGAAAATGAAGTACCTTAACAAAAGTCACAGTAAACAGCAGTATCTCACAGTGTATGTTTGTCTCTCACATTGTCATCTTGTGATTGCTGAGGAGAGACTTGGGGACAGCTCTGACTGCAGCCCCTTGACACTGTGGGAAGCCCAGGAAGGAAGCCTTTTCTGTCAGCTGCTATTGGGTTTGTTAAGCAGCATCTGAAAGATGACCATGCCAGAGGCTCTGCAGTGCCAGGGTGGCACGTGCAGGAGGTGAACCTGCACTCCAGAAGAAAACCAGGAATGAACCGTCCGGTGAATCATTGCTGCTCTCCTCATCTGCCACATTGCTATGCTGCAGGGGTCAGAGGAGGGCACATCCAACCATGTAAATTCCTTGTGGCCAAATTCAGTTTGGGAATGTCGGTGTCAACATTTGGACATGCTCCACTGTGACCACCTGGCATTTGGCAGGGCTGCTCCAAGCCTTCAGCAGAATGAGTGATGCTCTGCTCCCCCTTCCCAGCCAAATTCCTCTCCTACATCCTTGAACCCGTGTGGACATTGGCTCTGTTCCTGCAGGCAGTGTCACCCTCTGCACAGCACTATGGCTCAGGCACCTCCACAGCTGACAGAGATGGAATGGATCTGACTCCCTGCCACAACAGGCATCCCACTGCCTCTTCCCTGCTCCCTCCTCCCCCAGTGTTTGTGCACTGTGGATGAAAAGCTCCAGCTGCTGCCTTGGAGCCCACATTGCTGTAAAAACAGCACCCAGGTGAGCAGTCCTTAAGATATCGAAAAAATACTACATTTGTTTTGCCTGGAGCTTGGGATAAACTGTAAACGGTTAATTTGCTTGCTACCAGTTAAATTCTGCCTTGCTGTCCATAAAATCTTGTTGGTTTTTAAATTTTGTGTGTGTGATCTTTAAGTATGGCAGATATTTGGGCTCCATTTACAGTATAAATTGGAAATGCTGTAGTCCTTTTCTTTAGGCTTGTTTGCTTTTATACCAGAAAAACTTTTAAGTCCTGACTGGCTCATTTTTAACAGTCAAGTGAGGTTTTGGTATGTGGAAACAGTGCAAATGGAATTGCTAAGTTTCCTATGGAAATAAGTTGTATCCCAAGTCACCCCTTTTCATCTACTTACTGCAGATATGGCTTAGACAAGCTTTGGTTTGAGTGTCAGGGATTTTAGAGAGAAACCAAATAACTCAATTATGAGATGAATTATTCCCAGTAGTGGTGGTGGTGTGGGATACTCCATGAGTGAGTCATGCAAGGCCTGATTCTTCTGTCAGTCTGTAGAATAATCCCTTCTTAGCTATTAAGTGTTCCGGAGTATCAAATTCAGCAATCTGACCATTTTCCAAGACTAAAATCCTGTGAACATTAGAAGAGAAGTATAAGTTTGGGGATACATCAGCAGCTGTAATAAACTTAGTTATTTCTACTTAGTTTTAAAATAAATTTCAGTACTTGCTGCTTATCCAACCAAGCTTTCCAACAGCTTTCCAGCTGGGAAATGGTGAGATAGAAGGAAGTTTCTGATGAGTGACTATTCAAATTTTGGGAGGAGGGTTTTTTGCCAACTGAGACTGGAGTAAGATTTGTGAATGGGTATTTTAGTTTCACAATTTCTAGATGATGCAAAGAGCTGCAGTGGTGGTGGTGGTGGGGAAAGGGGTAGGACACAGCATAAAATGCATCGTGGGAGGAAACAGTCTCTGATTAACCTGTTGGTGCCTAGTTGGTTTGAGAGACATCCTACAACCTCGAAAGCAAAGCTTGGAGAGTTAAACAAGAAAAGGACAGAAATGAAATTGCTGTTCTCTATAACAGTGTGGTGTGTTTAGTTATACAGGCTGCCTGTGTCTTCCCTCCTCCTCAGGAACACGGCTGAAGGTATTACCTGTCACAGTGCATGACGGTGTTTATCCGGTGAGCTATGGTTAACACTGTGCTGTCTTTGAACTGAGTCCTCAGGGTGCACTGAATCTGAAGATCAGTTTCTACATCTACAGCTGCTGTGGCCTCATCCAAAATGAGGATTTTGGCTTTCCGCAGAAGTGCTCTGGCCAGGCATACCAGCTGTTTCTGACCAGTGCTGCAAAGTAAGAAGAGGGATGGTAAGCTGAGAGCTGTAGTCACTTTTCCCTGGGGCCAGAATACATGATTAATTTGACATTAGTAATGAAAAGGTGATTGTTTCCTTTCTCTGAAAGGGTGATTGAGGCTGGTGGCACTGAAGGCAGGTAACAGCATGAAACAGCTGAAGGAAAGGAAGGGAGTGTTTTAACTATGGCACCCAGGAGATCTGCACTTGGAACAGGATTCCAGGGTTTTAAGTACTGCACAAATGCAAACCACCACAGTGATTGTCTCAAAGGTCTTCCACTTGGGTGTCTCATGATTTGATTTCATGCTGCTAAACAGGACAATATTGCAGCAATTTGCTGCCTGGACACCATTGAAAAAAACCAAAACCCAACAAACAAACACAAGCAAACAATTTTTTTTAAAAAAAGAAATTAGTCTCCTCAGCCAACTATCTCTTCTCTTAGCCCAGGGGCTAGCACTGCTCTGCCACTGTCTTTCTGCAGGTAAGGTACCTTAGGTTTTCTCCTTGCTCAGTGCACTTATATTCCAACTGCTCTGGCAAATCTGCGACGAAGTTCTTGAGCTGAGTCAGTTCCAAAGCTGTCCAGATGTCTGCATCAGTGTACTGGTTTAATGGGTCGAGATTCATTCTTAGAGAGCCAGAAAACAAAACTGGATCCTGAGCACAGAGATAGTACAAACAACTCCTGAAATAAATTACAGAAACGAGCTCTCTGGTCTTCCCTTTTGGGGAATCTGTGACTAACGTTATATCAAATGGGGAAAAGCATGGCATAGCTTATTTCCAACTCTGAAATTTCAGAATGCCCCTCCTCTCACAGCAGCTTTATAAACCTTTCCTAACTGTTTGAGACTTACTGCTCAGGGATTGTGGAAATGAATTTCATACCTGGGGAATGACAGTTATCTTGGTTCTAAGGTCATGGAGACCTAGTTGAGCAATATCCTGTCCATCAATTAGAATGGCTCCTTCTGCTGCCTCCACTAATCGCAGCAATCCCACAGCAAGAGTAGATTTCCCAGCTCCTGTCCTTCCAGTTATGCCAATCTGTAAAGTGCAGTGGAAAGCCTTTGGTTTTGAAGTTGATTGTTTTCCCATAGCTGGACAAACCTGTTGTGTAGTTTCTCTTGGCCTTTTGGAGAGAGACAGCTTTGCATGTATCAGATTTTTAGGGATGTTCAGGATTCACATAGTTTAGCAATTCATTCTTGAAGGGAGTCATTTGTAATTGTCTCATATGAAAGTGAAATTGCTTTGCTGTAACTCTGCTAACCTTCTATGAAATGAAATGTCACTCAGAAGAAGGCCTGGTGTATGCAGCAAGGCTGGAAACACTCCTTGGTGTGGCATGCAGTGTGAGAGGTGGGCTCAGCCTTAACTGCAGCTTTCAAGTTCCTGTAGGTTGGTTTGGGGCACAGGCTGCAGCCCCCAGATCTGGCCACTGCTCACACTTGTTATGTGAGTGGCTTTTCCTACCTTCTCTTGCCCATTGATGGTTAGACTGACACGCTTCAGTGCCAACTCCAAATCTGGCCGGTATCGCAAACTGTAGTTTCTAAATTCAATCCTTCCCTCAGTGAGCCAAACTTGACCTTCAGGTTTGCCATTCAGAGTCCAGGGTGCCTAAATAGATGAAAACAAACAGCAATGTATAAAGCTGATTTAAATTACCAATCAAGTGGCCATACTGGAATGGGAAATTTATGAAGACATCTGTGCCAGGTCCCCACAGTCTGTTTACTGCTTCCAAAAGACAAAAAGGCCTCTAACTTTTATACTGCAGATGTTGACTTTTTACTTCATGCGAAGAGGTCAATCAGCTTAAGTGAAAATGGCGATGAACATTTGTTTGCATGTCAGAGTTGTGACATTAGGAGTGGTTCAATAAAAAAAGATTTGTATGCCCCTGTAAACAGGACTGTGAAAGTCTCCTCTCTCAGGGCAGCATTGGAAATGGAATTTTAATGATTACAGAACAAAAATTATTGCACTGGAGACCTTTAGTGGCTAAAAAGCTATCTAGCAGCCATCAGTTATCAGAGAGCTGCATCTGAAGTCACACAATAAATACTCCAAATATGGGCAGAAAATATGTCTCATTCCGCGAGTGTTACCAAGTGAAGCTATTTTAATGGCAATCCAATGCTTAGCTGTCCTAAGGAAATAATGATAATCAGAGGTTATAAAACACATCTAGTCAGCTGGATAAAACCCAAATGCTGCAGTTTTTAAAAGGAAATATGACTGTCCTTTTAGGAGGGCAAAACTAGAGGGTTTTTTCAGGTGGAACAGAAGAGTTACTCATTTAGTTTGCAGAGATGTTCAACCCCTACTAGTAAGTCAACAGTGGATTAGCTACCTCCTTAGGAGTGCTCAAGTATTCCCTCACTCTCTCCACAGAAACGATGCTGTTCTCTATTTCTGTCCAGGAGCGCACCATCCAGTTCAGAACACCAGTTATCTACCAGACAAAAAAGAAGCGTTAGGGCAGATGAAGTAAGTCTTGGCCTGTGCTTGTGAGTTACCCAATACTTTGTCTTCATGTTTATTTATAAAGACCTCATCAGCTAATTACATTAGAAAACCTTAAAATGCTAAAAAATAACCGTGGGTCCTTGTGAAAGTCTGTAAAGCTGTGCTAAAGAGCTTAGTCAGCTCTTCCCATAGCCCCTTCAGCATGTTTATAGAGAATGAGATGCTTCTGACTTGGGGGCTAAAAGATAATGAAGCTATTTCTTAGGGTGTTATGTAACTACTCTACAAGCAGGTAAGACAGAAGCTTAAGACCTTGCTTTGGCTGCTCAGGGCTTGCTGTGACTTAAATATGAGTTCAGGTGCAGGAGGAAGAAGATGCTTTGTGAATGTGTTTGAGGTTCATTTCCTGGGGGGCCACGTGCTCCAGAAAATCTGGGTTTTGGCAACAACAGCAGGGTTTGGTAGGAAAAGGCATCTAGAAAAGCACAGAAATAGTTCAAGATTTCTTAGAAATTAAAATGCAGTTGATAAAAGGCAAGCATGGTATTATTTCAGCACTGGGTTTACCTGAAGAGCATATGAAATGGAGAAGCCAGCAGTTCCTGGACTAAGGTGTGTTCTGCCCATTGCTGCAAACAGTGCTGCAAACAACACGATGCCATTGCCCAGGAACTCCAGGTTTGCAGCAAGCCACCTGCGAGAGGAGAGTTGCTGTTGCTGGGTGCCCTTTTCCTTTCTCCCAAAGCAATGTGTGATTACTTTGCAGAACACCTGCAGAGCTGCTGGGAGTACAGGATGCTCGACAAAGCTCTCGTCACACCCTGGTTGCTCTCATCCAGCCACCTTGGAGCTCATGACAGGCTACAGTCTGTCTGAACTGGTTGGTTTATGGTCTCTGTTAGGATTTTCTCCAAGGCCTGCTGGATGAGGGCAGCTAGCACCTGGTTTCTTGGATGAGTTGGTCTAACACATCTCACTCTCTCTGGTACTCCTCTCTCATTGCTTGACTGGTGGCTCATGGCTCTGTGGTCTGATGGGTTCTGAAGGTACCACAGGCCTCGTGCTCGCTGTCATGGGATGATGGGCCTCACCAGGCACATGCTGCAACTTCCTGCATTTTGGGCACCAGTTGATACCTTTGGCAGCATTGGCATGTGTGTGCCTGTGCCTGGCCACGCAGCAGAGCGGGGAGCATGTTGGTTGTGTGAGGGGTGCAGTGCAGGAGATGAGAGAACACCCTATCCCTAAGAACACTGCACCATCTGTGAACCTCCACCTGGAGCCCTAAGAGCAGCTGTCTCCGCTCTCCTTTCCACGAAAGGCAGCACTGCAGATTTGTACCTGTCAGCAACAACTCCAGGGAAGCATATTCGCTGATTCTCATCCACTAGAAAATTGCTCTTCAAAATGAACCTCTCCTGGTCCTTGTAAGCACGGATCACACTGCTCCCCTGGAAAGTCTCTGAAATGTGGGAGTAGATGGGTGACCTGCTGGCAGCCTCCAAACGCCTCAGCTGGCAGGAGGTGATGACGTAGAAGTGCTGGTACAAGGGAAAATGGAAGGGGAAGTCATTAGAAGGCTTATGTCTCCAAGGAGGTGCTCCACAGAAAATTCTGGATGCCCTCAATAAGTGCAATAGTACGATCTATCCAAGTGTTATAAAACTTAATGAGCAGGTAGGAGATGCCCTTAAAAGGTGAGGTGGTATTTCCATCTGTTATGTCCTGTCTTCATTAAGAGTAACCCCATGGTTGGGGGAAAGGAGCCAGAGTGCTCTTCTGCACTCCAAAAACCCTCTAAACTCACACTTTTCTCCATGGATAACAGAGGAATACTTGCACCCTTACTTGCCCTTCCCTCATATACAGTCTTAGCTGGCAAAGCATTTGAGGTTTCAGAGCACAATGGGAAAGCTGCATAGCATACATGGATATATTAAAGAGCTGTGTAGGCATTCTGGAGGAAAGGAAAAACGGGTTTTGGGCTTGATATGATTGAATGTACATTAATGGAAGCAAGAAATATGGCTCTAAGGATTTAATTTAGCAATCAGAAAAACACAAGCCTCTTTGTGAGGGCTCTTGGAAGCTTTGGAAGGCAGAGATGATGTGGGAAGAGCCACTGACATTACTCTTGTTCAGATTTGTTCATGCCTCTGCACCTAAGTAATGGAAGGGAGATTTCTGCAGGGACATGGCTGTGCTGCTCCAGCCTCCTGTCCATATCTCTATGAGATCCTACCTGGAATGCAGCATAAAGAACAGTCAAGGGCACTATGGCCATCGCTGCCCACGGAGTAGCCACTATAATCACAAGGTAAATCTCCAGTAAGTTGAACAAGAATCCCAGGAAGGACTTCAGCTTGTCAGGGATGACAGAATCAATAGCATCCATTTCTCTGGAGAAGCGGTTCAGCAAGTTTCCGATGGGTGTTTGCTCAAAGAAGACCATTGGGGATCCAGTGACATTCCTCAGCAGCTGCAGAAAGAGCTGGTGGGAGGCTAACACACCACCCAGCAGGACTGCTGCTGTGGAGGCAAACCTGCTGAGGGCTGCAAGAGAAAAGAAATTGGCATTACTAGGTCTGAACAATCCACCTTGGAGTTCCCCTTTGTGAGATCGTGATTTCCACTTAGTACTGTGAACGCTGCACCAGTGACAGGAATGATTTTGTGATTTTGTCTTTAGTAGGAATTACCCTGCAGCTCTGAGGCTTGGCTTAAGCTGCCCTTTCTGTAGGGCAGTTAAAGAGCAGCCAAAGACCTTCTAAGCAAGCTTGATGGGAGGGGGCCATCAATTCAGCAACTTAAACACACAGCATAAATTATTTATTCCTCACAAAATGAGCCTGACTGGAATTACCTTAAATTGCTCAGTGGTGTTTTTCATTTTTAGAGTGACCAACAGAATTGTGGCCATTTTTAAGGAGAAAGAGAGAAAGAAGTGCAGAACTCCCTAAGTTCCGTTTTTTTCCCCTCTCTCTTTACATGTGAAAGACCTAAGCCAAGATTTAGTTCAGTATGGAGAAGAGCCATCACTTGCACTTTGATATGATTAATTTATGTTGCAGAAATGGAAAGACATAAGAGGAACAAAGATATGCAGATGATGTTGGATAGGAGGGGGCAGGATGGAAAAATAAGGATGTTGTTATTTCATTGCTGAATGTTTTTTAGAGACTCGGGTCACGTATTTCCTTTTCTAGCAAGAAATACAGAGGAAGACACTTCATTATGGTCTGCTGAAAGGCACAGCAGAACCTCTCTGGTGTTCTATGAACACAGAACACACCATGAAGTAGAATTTCAGGCAGTAAGACTGAAAATGTTGTTCAGATCCTTAGAAATCCTCTTTGTGTGTCAGAACCTGTGGTTTTAGGGTTGGTGCCAAAAGCCCAGGAGGCTGAAAGCCCATGGGTATGCACTTGTTTATATTCTGAGAAAACATCCTGGATATGGGGAAGGGAGATAGGAATACAGAGAAGAATTAGGTGAACAACTGAAACAAACCTTGTACTACTCCTAAAGCACCAAAGACTCCAACTCTCAGCTCCGTGTGCTGTTGTGTCCCATTGTGAACAGGGTCATCTGACCATATGCTGAGCCAGTAACCCCGAGCAAACGACAGAGCTTGCTGGCAGGAGAACAGCAGGAGGATGGACACACACAGGGCCAAGCCTGTCGCCTTCAGGTAGGCTGCATAAACCCCAGTGCTGACCTAGAGAGGGGCAATTGGGGAAAAACAGGAGGAGAGGTTGGGAGGATCAAGCTTGTTAGCAAGAAAAAGCAGCTCTGAAACAAGGAATGATTTGTTATGGCATATCTACTTGGTTATATGTCACAGCCACAGCAACCCTGTTAATCCTTTTTTTGTTTCCCTGTGGATGAATAGCGAAGCCATGCTTAAATACATCCGTGGCATTGATGATGATTATCAAGTGAGGGATGTTATTGCAATAGGCTCGTGCTGCTTCTGGAGTGCACAGAGTAGGCTTTCTTTATGCTGGGCAGGGGTTTCCATGTGTCCTCTGTTTGAATGAGAACTGTCATGTATCACACTGACTGCTTGTTGAGTAACTGCTAAACAGGAGAGGTGAGGACATCCCAGTCTGGCTAATGCTGTGCTTCCATAGAGGAGATGCTCTCTCTCTCGGGGTGTCTGTCTTCTTACTCTCATCTCTTCACAGGACCAGTAGTCTCAGCAGTTTGTTTCCTCACCACATTTTGTTACTGCTACAGTGTGCCCTGAACACACACCTCATCCATGTCTGACTCTCCCTAACTGGAGTACCATGTCTGCTTTTTTTTTTAACGGTACATTCCTTGCCTCAACCTTTTAAGGTGTTTCCTTCAGACAAGATGAGAATGGTGATGTGCCTCTTTGCCCTTTCCCACCAGCCTCAAGAGGTCGTGGTCAGGCTCAAAATTACAAATCCATTCCCTTCTGTTCCTGACCACCACCTTACCCTGATTGCTTCAGTGTGCTTTTCCCCCTTCAGGTCAACTCTTGATCAGGATCTCTCTCCTCAAAAAATCAGATAGTATTTCCCCCCCCCCCTCTCATTTTCATAATGTGCTCTCTGCAATGGATGTGCAGTATTCCTGCTTTGGAACCCGTGCTTGGATTGGGGAGGTACAGTTTGCATAGACTGTCCTAGGTAAAATAATGCTGCAATTCTTTGTCTCAGTCATAGGGCAAGCTTGTACAGCTCAGCTGACTTCCCTGGCACTGGTTCAGCTCAGGCTGACCTGCCTGCCACGAGTGTGATAGCCCACAGGATGTGTCCTTGCCTTCACAGGCAGCTGCTGTGCTTACCCTGCCGTGCTGAGTTTTCTCTCCCTTAGTTACTCTTCCTTTGGTGGCTGCAGCACTGGTACAGTCTTGACTGGCAAGAATGGTGTCCCCTCCCGCAGAAGATTTGACTGAATCACCACTTCATTAAGAAAACAAAAATCCTTTCAATGTTTAGCCGAGACAATGACTATTTTAAAGCTGTCTCCTTACCCATCCACCCCTATATTCATGCCTGTTTTGAGAGCTGCAGTTTTTGGGGTCCTCCAGAGTGACCCAACCATTGTCCATGTTTGTCACAGGGACTGGGCTCTGTCAAGCCATTAACAAGCACTGGCTTAAAGCATCCACTTGCTGTGCCTGGTTTGGAATGAGTCTGACCTTACAGTCCCACTGGGACCTGAACAGCAAGCAAGTGCACCTTGTGTGTGAGCTCTCTTCTGGTCTGTTTGAAATCCAGAGAAAACGTTAGTCAACATCAACATTCAAGAGCAGGTTTTTACCTGTTCTTGGATTTTGCTTGTTTGCTCTTATTATTAATTTACAGATTAACCCCAAACCTGTATCATACTCAGTAAGAATCTCCATGTGGGGTTGTGTGGGCTTTTGGAGTAAGTTCTTCAGTGTCTGAGACTGCTTTAAGCTTACCTGAAGAGTTTCTCCTGAGATGGACCATTTCTAGAGATGATGGTGCCTTTGGTGTTTCCTATAGCTGTGAAATAAATACATTCTTTTCTAAATACTTTAGAATTCTCTTCTGTCCTGCATAGTCTCTCAAAGATTGGTAATACAGAAGAAAGATGCATTAAAAAGAATGGCTTCTAAGGGTAGAAATATCAAGGTGAAGCTTGAAAAATAGCACATATAGTGGGTAATTCTGTTTACTGCTTGAGTGCTGTCTACTAAGATGGATTCAGGAGTCAATTTTGAGGTGCTGAGTCAGCTAATTTGACAGGCATGTTTTTCCCTGCACAAAGCAACAGATTACTGTCATTGGATCTCTGCTTTAAATGTCCATAATAAAACAAATCTGATATTAAGGAAACAATTGACTGATAGACCTAGGAAGAATGACTCCAACCCATTTGGGTTACCTGGAAAACCAGTGCCTGCCTTCTCTTCTGCAGCAATGTGTGAATGAAGAAATTCTGCAAAGGCCCCATTTCTCTGTAGAAGTTCTTGGTAAGAACCAGTTTCAGAGATCATTCCATCCACCAGGAAAACAATGTTGTCCACTTGAGGCAGAATGTTGACTGTGTGAGTCACCAGCACACGGGTCTGCTTGAATCAAGAGGGAACAGTCACATTCTTCTTAGCCAATCATTCTGTCTCGATACAATAATTATATTCTGATACTTGCAGCCAATCCTCATGTAGAGAAAAGTATTTATAGTCAGGTTATCTGTTTTAATTGGACTTTCTAATGCAAGAGATTACCTGTTTTCCTTCTATGATGTGAAACTGAATCAGGTATTTCTAGGCAATTTATACCATGATCACATAGAGCTGCCTTAGCGTCCCTTCTCATGGGATATTTATTACCATATTTATTATCCAAATTGATCAACAGCAGAGAAATATCAAGGAATAACAAAACACAACCAGTAAGAATGGAAGAGAAGATGGATTGTTGTAAGACTTGTAGACTTGATGTAGAAGTAAGGCTGGAACTAGGCATGTGGTTTGCAGGAGGATAAAGACAGTCCTCCCCTTCCTAGGTGAGGTTCCCTGCAGGACTTAGACATGCTGTGTGGCTTGCAGAGGTTACCCACTAGCAAAAAACAATCTGTGAGTAACCCTCCTTACTGGAAACATTTCAGGGGCTCTGCTAATTAGATTCATTGTGCAATTGTTTACAGTTCAGGATTTATAACACACCTTGTCCTTCAGCAAGCCATTGGGTCCAAGAACATGTTCAAAAATGTGCTGTCCCACGTGGGCATCCACAGCTGAGAGGGGGTCATCGAGCAGGTAAATTGGAGCCTTCTGGTACACGGCACGAGCAAGGTTCACTCTTTGCTTCTGCCCTCCAGACAGATTGATTCCCTGTAAAAATGTATTGACTCCATTTATTCCAAAGCTACAGCATATTTGCTAACTGTTGTCTCCATTTTGCACTCAGGTTTTATGAGTTCCTTATTTTTAAACCAGTGCAATTCCCTCTCCCTCCAGATAGGGCTCTTGGAGAGGCAGAGTCTCTTGAGCAACTCCACTCTCCTGCAAAACCACCCAAGAATGGCCTGGACTTGTTGATTTCTGTCTTTAACAGCTTTAATATCTCTGGTTAGCTTAACTGTCAGGAGGTGGGCTTAAATTAAATTAAATCATGGCTGAACTTCCCAGAAATTACTGAGCACGTGCCTCCTGCATGTTTAGTTTCTTTGTAGGTGTTTTAAGCAGGACACCTGAAGTTGTAGCTACTCAGGGAAAAGTTGGCCAAAATAAAAACCTAAGCCAGTACCTTTTCTCCTATTTTACTCTTCCGCCCTGAAGGGAAGCTCTCCAAATCAGGGTGCAGTGCGCAAGAGTCTGTCACTTTATTGAACCATGTTTCATCCATTTCTTTCCCAAAGAGAATATTATCTTCTACTGAAGCATTTAGTACCCAAGCTTGCTGGGGGACGTAAGCTGCAGTGTCCTATAAAAGTGGAACAATATTAGCAATCTTTTCCATAAGCTCATTTTGACCCATCTTTGAAGAAAAGCTCTCCCAGTTACAGAAATCTGGAATGATCATCAGCATTGATACCTTACGGTTCCTGAAAATGGGAATTAATTAGAAGCAAATGCTCAGGGGAAAATTTACCCTCATGTTCACACAGCCATCCAGCTTCTCCAGCTCTCCAAGTAATGCTGACAGCAAGGAGGACTTCCCAGCACCCACCTGGCCAACCACAGCAAGCAAAGAGCCTTGGGGCACCGTAAGGTTTATCCTATGGAGAAAAGATTAGTCTCTTATCACATGTTGGGTACACTTCCTGAAGAGAAAATTATCAAAATTCTTGCTATTGTCTTGTAGCAATAAAGGTGTACCCAAGTCAACCACCCTAATTTCATCCCTTCAAAGACATCTCCAATCAGAAAGTCTGATCTGCATCCCCATCTGAGTTTCAAACTCAGATCCAAGACACAGACCCCGCTCTGGAGACAGGCTGGCCCAAAGCAGTGGATATAAAACATTCCTGAACATCAGTGCTTTTCAACACTGTTTCTTCTCTAAAATGTCAATGCCTTTTGAAATAAGCATGCAGTGATGCCATGTATAATACCTGCACACCCTCTGTTCTTCTTTTTGGACTTAAATTACTGTAATTTCATATTTGGACGAGAAAATAGTGTAAAGAAAACAGTCTGCATGTATTAAGGCAACATCCAGATACAGGCACCTTCCCATTCATGTGCTCCCAAGCAGAAAAGCAAGATTATGTTTTAAAATTTTCAGAATTCAACATTAAATATGAAGCTAACTCAGAAGCCTCTGGATATTCCACACTGGTTTCACTCAGGTCCTGAGGAATCAGTTCATTCAGCACCCACCCTGACCTACAGCACTGAGATGACTAAGGGTATGTCTGTACCTTCTAAGACAAGGAGAAGTTTCTTTGCTCCAGCAAAATGTCCCATTTCTTATGGTGATACTTGTCTGTACTAAAACATAAAGAGAAATACAACACCTGTAAATGCAAAGGGTGCCACAGAAACATCCCTATTTATGTGATTTTATGTTTGGGTAAATTATCAGATTAGATTTTATTGTTGGAAATAAATAGGCCTGAGAGATGAAGTGACAGTAAGGGGCAAGTATTTTTCCCTTGACTATGGCAGGCACCCTGAGTAGAAGCTGAACAATGGAAGTTACTCCTCTTACAACAGTGCTAACATAAAAGCTCACCGCAGCCAGAAGCGCTTCTGCTTGAGCTCTCAGGATTCAGTTCTTCCAGATTCAGAAAAGCTGCCAGGCGGTTTAAAGAAACTTTGGCCTGAAATGAAGCAGCACACAAAATAATATAGGATTTAGAGCAGAATCCTAAAATGCAAAGTGAAGACTCAGAGGCCCACTTAGAATAGGTGCCTAGGTGCCGTGTTGCAGGTGCTGTAGGCTTACATGGCCAAATGCAGCTCTTCCTTACGTTAACCGCCCTTATTTCCACTTGGCTTAGCAGAAACCCCATGTCCTTCCCAGTGCTTTTGGTTCAGTGAAATCGGTGCTTTTTTCTCCTGTTCATCCTGTAATCTTTCCAGTGATTGTTTATGTACATGAAAAGCTGTGACAGTCTTGGAACGGAAGAGGGAAATGAATTTCCTAATACCTTACTGGGCAATGATTTGCTTTTCTCTCTGGCCTGGGCTAACAGGGTTTCCATAGATCTCCTGTGGAGATTTTACTTCATCTATTCTGATTTCTGTGGTTAAAAACAGAACTGAAAGCACCTCTGAGATGTAATGGTGCTTGTGCTGAGCTCCAAAAGACTTGTAATTCTTTTTGACTATTTTGTCAACATAAGGAGTCTTTCTGAAAAACAATACTACAAAGTACCTTTACTTGCAAGTCCTTGCGTTTCACTGTTTCACAATAGCAATTAAATAGCTGATGTGCAAAGCCCTAAGAAATCCCTGTATTTATCTGTTAATGGTGATATGTAAGAAAACCCCTTATGGCCAAAGGAAAAGGAACACAGCCTGCAATTAACCTGGACAGCAGCGTTGATGGAGAATGGTAGGAAGGAATGGGCAGTGTTGAGAATGTTGATCAGTGTTAAAGACACAAAGGCCTTCTGAGCATCCAGGACGTGGGTGTTATCCACCAGGGTGTAGACAGCAAACATGACCAATGCAACCTGAAAGGGAGCAAAGGAAAAGTAAACCATTTGCTTCAGACAGGGAAGAGAATGGTTCAAGGGTGACAGGCCCCTTCCTAAAGCCTCTGAACCCATCTAGTCAAATCCAGGCTGTCACCTCTGTGCACAGTATCCATCCTGCAGGTATCACAGCCAAAGGTCTTGCATTGTTGGTGACAGAACCATGTTGATCATTTGATATTTGTTCTGCTTTAAGGCAGTTTTAGTGCTGCAGCCTCAGCAAGGTGAAATCGCAGCAGTTTCCCATTGAAAACACACATGGCTGAGCTGCAACAGCAAGGGCAAAAGTGGCTACTGACTGTGCCATGAACTGTGTCTAGCTTGGAGGTCTCCCGGTGGATCTTGCAAAGCAGGATCCCGCTGCCTGAAGCACAATGCCAGACCAAATGACCTGTCCATGGAGCTGTTAGGACAGTGTAAATGCATGGCTGATTCCACCGGGGCTCAGCAACTCCTGTGGGACCACTGACTCCTCCAGGCAGAGATAATCTTTAGCTTATCCAACAGGATAAGCTTCTCCCACAGGAAAATCTGTCCAGGGAGGCATACAAAGAGAAATGGAAGCAATAGCACATGTTTTATGTAGGAAGGTGATCCACTCACCAGGAAAGTTGATGAATGGAAAGAAACTAGGGATGCTGAGAAGAGAATCTGAGATGTTTTTAGGGCCTGAAGTTCTTGCTTCCGGATCCCAAGCACTTTCTCCATGAAGATTTTCTCCCAGCCATACAATTTGATTACTTTAATGTCACTGAGAATGGCATTGGTGAATTTGGCCCGCTCATCTTTATATTTCATCTGTGTCTCCTGTGATAAATGTTTGTGTTATATCATTTAATAGGTTGATAATTTAATGGTGCAATTATTCTTAAAAAATACCTTATTCCTGCATCTAATTTCCCTGCAGTTCAGCTGTGTATACTGTTTTGCTTATGAATCTTCCAGGCTGGGAAATATTCTGCTTCTCATCTTCACAGCTTTATTTTTACTGGCAGTACATAAAAAACACAGAAAAGGTGGGCAAACATGGTAAAAGACTGAACACGCAAGAGCTTGGTATAAATTCTAAGAAGCTCTGCAGGCTTCAGATCCTCCTGTGTTCCTTCAGACAGTCACGGTAAGCATGAACAGTAAATATTAAGGCATCACATAAGTCAGTAAACCACTTCTTTTTTTTTATGAAGCAAAATGTACCTGAAACTGACTCCTCTTCTTGGTGATCACGAAATTCAGAGGCAAAAGAAAAAGGAATACAGCAATTGCAGTCAAGGCAGATGGCCCCAGGAGCTGCCAGGTGAGAAAAGGAAAGAGAAAGAACTTCTGGTGATGACTAGAAATTACTGTTTTCCATTCCCTTTGCTTGCTTTCTCTCTTGAATTTACGCATCACATCCCTCATGGCTAAGGCTTTGCCCTAATCTTGCCTTTGCCTTTCCTGGGAATTGTGCTCCCTAAGCACTGTGGATTGTTAACTATCCAGGCAGGGTAACTCCTGTCATCAGCTCTGCTGAATTTATTTGCTTCCTTGTTAGGAACTAGATGAATGCTGAAAGTGATCCAGCAGCGCTGGCAGTTCAAGCCATGCCTGTTTCTTCCCATGTCCATGCCTTAAGGAGGACACCTTGTGGATGGCTTAAGTAAGTGATCTCAAACAATACCAGCTGTTGCTTAAGAAACAAACCCAAAGCCTCCACAAACCGTTCTTGTGGCATAAATAACCCAGCCTGTCTGAATTTACATCAGTGGGTGAGATGAAATGCCAGGGAGTTGGAACTGGACTTTCAGCCTGCACTGGGACACCATCTCTTGGTTGAAAAGAGAGGTGACAGAGGAAAATTTGGGGCAGAAGTTTATCGGTCCACTGAGAATAACCATACTGACAGTCTTCTCCTTAAAAGAGACTGAATGCTGCATACACAGTTGAGAACATGAAGTGAAGGATCAGGTAAGGATCCTATACCAATAAAAGTATCCTCCAGAAAGAAAAGTGAATACACCATGTTACAGAGCTAAGGAAAATATGACAATTTCAGGTTATTCAAACCAGTAAAGCTCTGAGTAGGATTTTGAAAACTGCTTTTTCCTTGGATATCTAGAACAGAAAGGGATTGATAAGTACTGTCATGTTTTACCTGCCACAAGAAGACAAAACAGATGATAATTCGAATAGGAGCAAGCCAGGTCCCATTAAAATAGATAATCAGATCCATTAGCTTTTGGACATCAACAGATACCAGATTAACAATTTCCCCTGTGGTTGCTGCTTTCCTTGATGCACTTGACATAAGCAGGATCTAGACAGGGTAGAGAAGAGAGAAAAGATATCATCAAACAACAGCTTTTGTTCAAAAGTCAAACAACTTCCTTTTCCTCATAAAGAAACAGAACAAAGAGAGGCAGAAAAATGTCAGATCCTAGGGATTGAAGGCATGCTGCTGCATGTGACTTCACTTTAAGATGGAGCATTTACTCCTTTTCCCAACCATCATCGACAGCATAAGAAAGTTTGATTTTTGCTACTTTCTGAAAAGTAAGTTATAAAGTACCTCCCAGAGATGAATAGAGCACAGAGTTACATCCTGATATTGCTAGGAACATTGTACCAACAATGTTGTAACTACTGATGTAGGGTTAGGAAAAAAGAAACTAAAAGGGAAGCTGCAGACTCACCTTCCTGTACACAAGGCCTGTTACTGCAGTTTTCAGTCTCAACCCCAGAACAAGACACATGTACATGTAGCGTTGCTCAAACAGAGTCTGGAGACAAGCCAAAAGGAACAGGATGAAGGCATAGAAATAGCCAAGCCAGCTGGGTGCTTCTTGATCTTCAATGAACTTCAGGAAAAGGCTGCATGACAGGGACAAAGTGTTGCTGAATCCATGAAGAGCTGATGAAATATCAGACACACAAAACCAAACTGGCAGAAGTACCAGTGATTTTTCTGTATTCTCTCTGGCTGAGGTTTATCAGTAAAATAGCAGAAGATTTGGAAAAACTGCTGAGTAACCTGATTTTTGACATTTAGGTACTCTTGGTTTTGAAGCAATCTCTGATCTCGGCATTTTCTCAGGGGAGATGTCATTTTAAGTGCTAAGGATGGCTCCTGAATTTCATGAATTTGTCAGAAGTCTGTAAAGTGGTAGCTGTAATCTAAGGACATCATTGACATTTCTAAAACTTCTCTTAATGACTGAGAAGGGATTTGCCCTTGAAAATACACTGTAATGCAGGTTTGTGTTGTGCCAATACAATCCACAAAGCATTATGTGAACTGACTAATGAAGTTATTTAACATGTGTGGGATGCACAGCTGTACTCTTTGTTATTAGTCAGGCAACACAGCCTTAAGACTACAGCAAGTGGCTGACAGCCTGTGCAAATGATGTGGTATCTGGAACCATCAAAGAACTCCTGTTCTAGTACAGTTGTCACATGGTTTAGAGCATCCTGTCCTTTCCACTGTTGGAATACAGCAGTGGAGACAGCTTTAGACAGTGGTTTGTGACTTCTCCTTCTGAGTTGACAGTGGGCGAAGCTCAAATGACAGTTCAGCTCTTTTCATCAGCTACAGGAGATTTCAAAAGGCAAGTGTTTGTGTGTCCACCTCTGGCACACACATCTCTGAGCTCATGAACACATGTGAGAGAAATACACTAGAAATATGCACATACCTCAGTAACTTTGGGATGGAGAACAAGAAGACATCACAGATAACTAAGCAGACAGTGCTCAGAAGGAAATAGGTTCCAAACATGTTCCAAAACATTTTCAGTAAGGGCCTGCTCTGACTGTGCTGTGATTTCAGTAGAGCCTCTGTCTCTTCAGCTTCTGCTGTGCCAGTTTCAGTCTTCTCACCCTTTTTAAAGGTAGCAGACTCCATTTTTCTGAAGAAAAAAAATTATGAGAAAGCTAGCTACAATTGCAGAAAGCGTGGGAATCTTGTGCTTTCAAAAGATCATTAAATATTTCACACCAGGTCTCATACCATGTTCAGTATAAATGCTCATAAAAAATGAGCCCTCTCACAAATAATTAGTTCTGTGCTTCCAGGAATGGAAGGATGCTCTCCAGCAAATTTTAACACTTAAAATCAGATTTTGCACAAAGGAACTCACCAGCACCTGTGAGTGTATTTGCTTAGATCACCTAGACCTGCCTAGTTGAGCCCATGATGTGCTCTGTAGTCCAAGTACTCACTGCTGGGTTCTGCTGTGACACTTCTTCCACTCTCTTTCTGCCCAGGCAACAATTTCTTCAGAGGAGTCCTCTTTCCTCACTGGCCACAAGTCATCCACCCCCAAGGACTGCTGAGAGCCTTTCCAGAGAAGACTGGAGAGCACACAGACTGCAGTTAGGTGGGTGCAGGAGGATTTGTGGTGCATGTAATGCTTTCAAAGCAGATGAGTTAGTGCACCACAGTGAGCATGTTGCATTACAACATGGCTCAGGACTGTCCTGTCCCAGAATGAATAAATAAAAATGTTCAGGAACAGCAGTTTTGCTTTCAATGCCTATGCTATCCTCTGTCAACATAATGAGGATTTACAAGTAAGCTCTAATTTCTAGTCCATACTGAGAGTCTTGGGCAGTGGGAGACAAAGTGCAGTTTAACTTTCTCTGGGTTCAGTGAAATGCAGGTGCGACCTTATCATAGCAGACATTAGGCCCAAGGAACGAAATGCTTTTACTTCTGAATGCTCAGTAGTAGCAGACTGGACCTGTGTCCTCTTCCCTGTTTTCTCCTTGCCCAGCATTTGTTACAGGAAGGTCTGGCAGGCAGACAGGGCTGTGGTTGGTGTACAGTGATCTTTTGAGGCTGATGAGATCTATTTCATGACTGGAAGGGTAGTTGGGAGGCAGAAGAGAATTATCTAGAATCATAAATTTATGTTTTGAACTACTTTCAGGAAAGTAAGTTTAATTTTCATAATTTGATCTTGTGACAATACCTCAAGTCCCCAGAGAACAAATTTAAATCCTCACTCCATAAGCGAACTCAGGGGCTGAGATATTTCCTGCTGGCTTATGCTGCTGGTTTTTTCTGATGTTCTAACAAAACCACATCTTCTGTGTTTTCTTACCCAGAGAACCACCAGTATGTGATTTTGGAAAGAAAAGAGCTGCTGGCTTCTGGACACTGATTCTGATGGGAGAGAAAAGGTGATATTTATATATAGAAAAGTGCATATGTCAAATGAATATAATTCCCTTCTGTGCTTCCCTAGGAAAAGAAATCAGAGCTAGCCCCAGCTCTCAAGTCATTGACCCAGACAGAATAAGTGTATTATGGAGGATCAATGAGATTGGGAGATTTTGGAGAATTTGGCTTTGAATAGTATCTCAGATAGAAGAAAAAAAGAATATAATTCTTCATACCCAGAGACATTTCTTTTCTTAAGCACAGAACTTTGCCATGCTCATACCACCAACAGAGTACTGCTGCCTAGGAGGGAAGCAATAGAAGCCCTCTCTACTGGTTTCAATGACAAGAAACATGACTATGGATATAAGGTTTTATGTGGTATATTCTGAAAAACATACATACAGAGTACTGTTATCCCAGATTCTGCCAGTTACCTTTTAAACCCATTGGCCTTTATACACAGTATTGCATCTTACATCACCCAGATACTTGTATTCCTGTGTATCCCATAAAAGTAAAATCCCTTTTGCAGCAATGAAGCAATACATTGAGAAAAGCCATGCTGTACTTACAGGATTGTTGACATCTTCAGAGAAGAAGGGAGGGTGATCAACTAAGCAGAATAACACAAGTTCTCCTAGCACCAGGCTAGCATAAAGGAAAGTTGTAACATGGTGGAAATGGTCTTCCAGGAAGCCCTAAGAAACAGAATACTGTTGAGAATGAGGAAATGAACCTTCATGTTGCATCAGCAGGGAAAGATGGCTTCGCATGTTCTACCAGCCATAAGCTCTGGGTTTTGGTTTGAAGCATGAGGTCCATTTATTTAAGCTGTAGTTGTTGTGCAGAGCTAAATAGATAACTCCTGAAACTGGAATATCAGAAAATGCTAAATAAGACCAATCTATTATTCATAGTGACAGTTTTATCATGAGGATTCACAGTATTCTAGTCAAGAGAGACATCCACATTCCATCACTATTCAGGGGACTTTGAATGCTCTGAGGGATAGAAGCTCCTTGCTCACCTCGTGGGATGAGATGTTGATATAATAAAGCACCTGCTAAGTTTTACTATAAGTGGTGTGTCTAAGGGGATCCACAAAGGGCTTTTTAATTCATTCTGTAAATGGGAAAGAACAATGGAAGAGTCTAAATATTTTTGGACAGTATATTGGTAGCAAGAAGTTGCTAAGTGTTAAATCAACAAGCAGCCTTGTGGCTGAGTATCCCTCAACACAGCAGGAACAAGCAAGTTCCCAGCTGTATTTTGTTTACTGGCTGCACATTTTTCCCCTATTAGTTAAAACACACAGGTAACAAACTTGTTTATTCCCTGTTGTGACAGAAAAGTACAACTGTTTATCTGAGGGAAATGGCCACTAAGTTTCAGATGTGTTCGCCCAGCAAGGATTCCTCTGCAAATAAACATCCAAATAAACAAAGTGTCATCAATCACTTTTCTCAGCACATGTTTCAAGAGAGGAATTTGGTTCTCCCTCTCACAGTCAGTGAGACAAAAACAGCCCTGCTGTTTAGAGACTTCCTATCCTTCCACATTAAAAATATGTGATTTCACTTACTCTTTCCAAGGCATGTTGAATTTTGAAACTAAACATCACAACCCCAGCCACAAATGAGAGCAGCCAGTAAATCAATAGGATCCCTGAAGACTGGATGCCCATCATTCTTTCTCTTTGGGTCAGGAACATAGCAAGGATCTGTGAGGAAGTACAAATTGGTCCAAATAAATATTTGGTAATGAAATGCCAAACATTGTTATCAAATTAATGAATATAATAGAGAAAAATCAGTTTCTTGCCCAAGCATTTCAGTAAAACTACAAGTGGGCCAACAGGCAAGGTGTGCTCTGCCCACAGGGCTCTGTTCTGTAGGTGTAGCCCCACTGGTCTGCCCCAACTCCAAACCCCTGATGTGTCACACAGAAGAAATGCACAAAGTGCTTCTCCAGCCTTCTACTCCCTGAGAAATATGGGAAATACGAGATCTGTCCCAGGAGGGCTAAGCTTCGTCACATGCAAACAAGGGAGGAATTACCATTGTGGTTCCCATCACAGCAGGGCTAACGAAGAACGCTGGGGCCCGTGGGATTCCTTGGTTTATCTCCCACAGCATGAAGAAAACATTAGAAAAACACAGTATTACCAGAATGAATCCAAGGACCTGGGGCACAGACAGAAAACACATGTTGAAATGGATGGAAATGATGGGACAGTCTTAGTAAACTGAATGCTCCGAGCAGCCTGCATGGTAATATTGGAGAGGGTGGAAGAGCAGGTTTGGGACAGAGTGTTAGGGGAAGTGGCAAATGGAAGCACAGGGGAGAATATCTTATGACAGACCTTTCTAAAACTTCACTTGATTTATACTGGCCTGACTTGAGTCAATAAATGTCAAAGCAAACACAGATCATCAGAGAGTTGATTTAGAAAAACTGAGTTCTGCATCAAAGTTGTGATAAGATTAAGATCAAACCCCCATGCTTCACCCTTACCATTTTGGTTTTGAAGATGCGGGACATCCTGATATAGCCTCTGTTCTTGTGTTGAAGATACAAGTGGTAGAAAGGAAAACAGATCCAAAGATAGGCACAAGGAATCCAGGCAATGACTGAGCTCTCAAAGCACCAGGTAAATCCTGGGGTGTTTGTATGCCATGTCTGGTTCCAGTCCTGTCAACAGAGAAGTAAAACACTGAAGCAAATCTATGCAGAATTCCACCAGCTAATGCAGATTCCTATTGGTACAGCTGAGATCTACTATGTTAGTGGAATTTAGAGTTTCAAATGTAAAAAACGTTTGGCAACAGAGGGGCTGCTGGAGAATTGTAAGGTGTCACAGGAGAGAGGACTCAGCAATAGCAGTTTGGAAGGAATTGAAGTAGAAAGACAGGACAAAAAAAAAAAGATTGGAAAAGTGAAAGATGCCAAAGAAAGGACATGTATCAAAGCTAGAGAGAAAAGAAAGGTAATTTAAGTTAATGAATATGGAATGAGGCAAGGTAATTTGGGGATGAAACAGATCATCAGCATTTGGGAACCATCAGGATAAGCAACAGGAAATGACTGGTGCAATGGAGATTGGGAGGAAAAAGTGCACGCACTGCATTTCCCCAGCTGTGTTTATACACCTTTTGTGACTTTTCGACTGAACAAATGTTGGATGTCACCTGCCAGCGTAACACTACTGGAAATACAGCAAACTGTACATGAACTGGTAATTTTTTTCTTCAGCTTCTGGAAGTGGTTCGAAGCCTTTATGTGGAGGATTTACGATTTGATGCAGAGCAAAGCTGAGGAAAGGAACCACATGACGAGAAGAGGAAACGGACAATGGCTCACAAATTACTCCGGGAGTTTATCGACCTTCAGGACGGAAATGCACGTGAGCCCGGGCTCATCAACTCATTAGAGCCCTTTTAAAGGTATTTCCGTGGTGCGTCCTTCAGCGGGTACTTTCTGAAGCCAATAAAGCGACTAATCTCAATACACCCTTCCAGCAGTGCAGCCCTCACACGCAACTCATCGAATTCACTGTACCTGACAACACCTTGGGTGAAAACCTGTCGGCGGGAGGCAAAGCCCGTGCCACCCGCCCCCGCGGGCACACACTGCACCGCTCGCGGTTCACGGCCCCGCAGCGGGGCCGGGGCCCCGCACCCCGACGGGGCTCCGTGTGCGTCCGGCGCTCGCTCGGTCACTCACCCGGAGCCCGCACAGCACGGCGCCCGCACCCATCCCGGCGGGACCCGCGTCTCCCCCTCGCTGGGCAGGAGCAAAGCCTCGTCCCCGGGTGTGCGAGACTGCCCGGAGCACCCGGCCGGGCCCCGGGCAAAGTCCGGCGGGGGCACGGCCGGGGCTGGCCGAGGCGGAGCCCTCGGGGCTGCGGGGAGTAGCAGCTCCCTAAACACAGACCCAGAATCAAGTTTAGAAAGGAGGCATTGTTTATTCTGCGCAGGCAGGAGGTTTCCGCAAATCAGGCGCGCCTAGGGGTGAGAACTACGTATTTCGTGCAATAAAATTGACATTGCATGAGCCCGCCTATCTAATGCATATTCTCCGCCTACACAACGCGTATTTATTTGTGCGACGTAATCCCGCGCAGTGCTTGAAACAAGAAGTTCTTTTCTTTACTAAGCAACTTCTGTTGTAGAAGTTATCTGATGACATTCGTTATGTTTACAAAAGATGAGAAAATTCAGGTTGAAGACATCAATTCCTTTTGTAGAAGTTATCTGACATCATTTACGTTTACAAAACGTGAGAATCAACTAGGTTGGAAAAGACCTCTGGGATCATCGAGTCCAACCCGTGACCCAACAGCACCTTGTCAACTAGAGCAGGGCACTGAGTGCCACGTCCAGTCTTTTCTTAAACACCTCCAGGGACAGCGACTCCAGCACANGTCCTCCGGGCCGGCAGGGGGCGCCCCCGCGGGCGCGGCCCGTCCGTCGGTGCGCGCGGCGGCGGCGCTGACTCAGAGCGGCGGGGCGGGGAAGGCGGAGGCGCCGGGCAGGGTGAAGGTGAGGGTGAGGGTGAGGGTGGAAGCGGAGCCGGAGGGTCGCGGCGATGCGGTGGCGGGCGGCGGCCGCGCTGCTGTGCGCGCTGTGCTGCGCCCTGGCGCGGGGCTCCGAGGACATCGTCGTGGGCTGCGGCGGCTTCGTCAAGTCCGACGTGGAGATCAACTACTCCCTCATCGAGGTGGGCGCCGCTCCCCGGGCCCGCGGCCGCCCGCGGGGCCCTCCCCCGGGCCGCTG